>VXCM01002392.1:113278-159964 GCA_014773175.1 Lucifuga dentata
ATCTTCATTGGTGGAGGGGATGAAATTGTCCTCCAATCAGATGTGTCCACCGCAGGAGAAGTCGAAGGTGCATCCCAGAGGGAAGAAACGGGCCAATCGAGGGTGTGGCTCCGCCGCTGTTATCCCGCCTCCATTAACCAACCAATTGGAAGAGCGGCCCAGCACAGTTTGTTTTGCATATACAACAAGGAAGGAGCGGTTATATGGGAGAGGGAGCGGAACAGCGAAAGAGAGTGAAAAAGCTAAGAAATAAAGAAAACACGTCAACGGACCTTTTACACAGTGAGGGACGTAACAGAGACCATGAGCAGTCTGCTCCAGTCTGCACTGCAAAGACAGAAAGTCAACAAAATCTCAAAATCTCTGTTTTTAGATGATGCATGAGTGTAAACACACACATTATGAACAATTGCTGCTGTAGTCCAATGCACAATCAAAAACTTCTCATTTTTGATCAGCCCTAAGAATTGAAATTTACATAAGCAGTTAATACAGCTTTCATGGTTGAATTTAGAACTTCCAGGAGCATAAGCACACACATTAGGAATAATTTGTACTCTAGCATTTTGGAGTAATTAATTTCAAAGTCCCAGTTTTATTCATGAAAAATCTCATCAGACACCTTATAAACTAGATTATTAGTCACTTTTCAAGCCTAACTTCTGTAATTTTTAGCTGGCGCTAACTGGAAAAAACTCCAAAAGTTGACTGAATGGGTAACACATGACAATAATACTGTAAACATCAGGTAAGTGAAAAGTAAATGGCTTTGATTATTTTAAAAAATGAAACTATAATCTTCAAATTCTCAAGAAGTCATTTTGTCTGTTATTAAGTCCTAAAAACCAGATTTTCTTCAAATAAGCAAAAAAAAAAAAAAAAAAAAAAAATCTGCCTCTTCAGTGAGATTATTTCAACCTGTTTCCAGTACAAATCGCTTCAGGAATTAACAAGGAATGAAAGTCAGGAACTGGAAAGAAGACGCACAATTCTTCAAAACTCATGGTCACGTGACACATTTTTGTCCTTCACACTCGTGTTCTCTCTTTCTCTGTCGTTCTCTCTTGTACTCTCTCTTGGACATTTTTAAGGGGCGGATTACTGTTTACAGGCTTGACGGCATTTTCAAAAACAAGAATTAGTAATCCTGTTTTTAGATATTAATTCCAACAATGAGCTGAATTTAATCAAAAAATATTTTAGTTTCAAGTATGTTAAACTGGAATTCATTAAGTTTCATGTCTTATGCAAAGCTAAAAATGTTTAAATTTGTTTTAAGTTCAGACTCTGATGGCAGGATTTTCATACTTGACAGTCGAGATTTTTGCAGGATAATAAATCATTTTCTTGTTTCTGGATGGGAATTCTTTGCAACTGACCTGCTCTGCTGCTCTCAGGTCCCAAACCTTCACACACTAGGTCTCTGGAACCAAAAGTTGCCAGTCCAAAGTCGGTCACCAGCAGCCTGGAGTCAGCCCCGGGGTGGTAGTACAGCAGATTCTCTGGTTTTAAGTCTCTGTGGGTGATACCCAGGGTGTAAAGATGTCCCACCCCAGCCAACACCATCTGCAGGGCTCGGGTGGCGTCCCTCTCAGTGTAGTGACCCCTGCTGACGACACGGTCCAACAGTTCCCCGCCTGTGGCCAGTTCCAGCACCAAGTAGACTCGCTGTGGCGACTGAAACACCTCGATCAGCTGAATCACATCAGCGTGGCTCACCCGCTGCAGCACCGCCAACTCAGAAGCACACACCTCGCGGCCCTCAGGAGCCTCGACCTCCATCATCTTTATTGCAAATGGCTGGCGAGATGCCCTGTGCTCCACGCGCAGGATTCGGCTAAAACTCCCATGACCGATCAGAGCCTTGATGTCGTATCTGAATGAGCAGAGGGAAAAGGATGACTCATTGCAGCGGAATCATGTCATGAGATGGAAAAAAGTAAATTACACAATGCTGAGATGTGTATTAACACATTCATGTACTTTACTCTCCCTTGCTGCAGCACTACTGCACACACTGACTGAAAACAGGCCAGCTACAACAGGGCAAATGCTGACCAAGGACTTTGCTCACTAATGCTGCATTTGACAGACCTCGGAACTCAGATTTTTCCAACTTCTTATTTGGAAAAATGTGTTGGAACGGCACTTGAAGTCAGAGCTTCGGCTGGGAAACTCGGACCAAAATTATCTACAGTACTCCGACTTACCGAGTATGACGTCACTCAACATGGCAGCGCCGACAGAAGCGAGCTTTATGAATGGAAATGATCAGCTAACAGGCGAATAAAGTATTTTTTTTGTGTGCAATTGAAAGAAAAAGATCAGAATATATCACCAAGTTAACTATCTACAGTGTATAACTGTTTGCCATTGATACGTAAGTGTAAATAATTTCATAATCACATTTCTCTGCACAAAGTTTAATACTTACTGTGATTAATATCATTGTAAAACAACACAACCAAACAATCCTGTAATCTAACTTTACTTTAGTTAGCATTTATTACTAAGTTTAATTAATTTTACAGTATTTATTGGTGTTCAGCTATGCTTTTTTATTACATTTGGCTGGAACGGTTTGAGGTTGGAAGTTGGAGCTTCCAAATGGGAAAAATTCGACTTCCAAGGTCTGTGAACACAGCATAACATCATACATGGTTGGGGTGTCTCGAACCATGTAGGCGAGTAAAACATGTTGAGAACTAAAGGGCCAATCAAAAAGCTTTCAGGGCAGTTCAGGACCTGCGGCTTTGGCTTCCTGGATGCATTTCTATTGGCGTCAAAGTTCTGCAACTTGCAATTTTGACAGTGTTCACCACCTACCATATTGCAAAATAAAAATGATGGAAAATAACTAAAAGCATGATACATGTCCCCTTTAAATCATGAATTAATAGTTTACAAAGGTTGAGACAAGTTAGACGCAGAGGGAGACAGACTTTCCTTAAAAAAGCATTAATTTCTGTGCTCTATTCATTTATGTGCTTTCATCTGACAAGCACAGGAAGAGATTGGCATTAATAAGATTTAGGCCTCTCAAATAAATATCTACTATCATAACTGCTAAGCTCTGATATATTTAAAAGCATGGAGAATTTGGCAGCAGCAGGAGAAGGCCTGTGACATTAAAAGGTTCTGGTGAACAATACAAAAAGGTTTTAAAAATCATCACCTTAAAGGCACAATGCAAATTTCATCTTGCATTGAGCTTTCTGAAAGGATCAATATGTCAAAACACTGAAAAACTAAAGCCCAAAGAGTGAGATAATATCTGAAAACTCCAGTTTCTGTGAGGTTTTAAAGAAATAAATCACGTAATTCAGAAAGATGAAAGTTGATCCCTTTAATAAAAAATGATGTTTCGACCAGTATCGCTGATACACAAACACAGACCGTTAAAAACCAACAAACCTGACCTGCTCAAAATACAACTCTTGATAAACACTAATGATTCTAATTCTTTATTTTTTCTTAAATGGCAAAAATACCAAAAAGTTAAAGTGAAAGCACTAATGAAAAATGATTAAATTTGAGGTATGAGGTTTTTCCATCTGACAGCATGCTTGTATCTCCAATTTTGGAGAATTTGTAATGAACAATGACATTTCCAGAATGAAACAATAAAAATCCTGAAAACTGAACACATAAAATCTGTCACCCAAAAATGAAGTTACAAGGATTTTTCACTCTTTCAGATGAAAAATGTCAGTTTGAGGATTACATGCTGCTCTCCTCTGAGTTTATGTCATGCTGAATTTAAAGCTATAACCTGCAAAGTACAGTAACGAGTAACCAGAGCCTTTAGATACATGAAGTGGAGTAAAAAGTACAAAATAAAGTACCAGAATCTGTGAAAATGTACCTTGCTGTAACACGAGGATCAAACTTGTCTTTATATTTTGCCACTTTCTGCTGTCGTCCATCAGTTTGAATCTGCTGCTGGTTGTTTGACGGTGGCTGGCAATTCTTAACGCTAGAAGAAAAGGGAGCAGAGGGAATCTTCCTCTGCTCCTTTTGCTTCTTCAGCTCATCATCATCACGTGCTTTACTGAAGGCCACGATTGATTGAGCTACACTTACGTAGCCTTTGTTGGAGCTCTCAGGCAGCACCTTGCTGGTCCTGCAGCCCATCGCTAACAAGCAAACAGCTGTCGCTGCTGAAAAAACAGATTTACACGTGATAAATGGCTGCAAACTAACCTAACCTCGGCGTGGAAATGAGAAATCTTGCTGTGGAGTTTGGTGGCAGGTGAGAAGTACTGGGTTCCACCCACTCAGCAGGTGTGCGAGCGTTTTGTCACACTCACTCCTGTGATAAAAGTGTCATGTAAAAAGCAAATGTTTTGAAGCCATTGTTACTCCACATAGTGGATTAGCATAGAGGAGTATACAGGTTTGTGTGGAAGTAAAGCCTCCATCCTCCAAGTTATTTTTGTTTTGATTCTACCAAAATTCTTCAAATAAGATGATGTGCACTGGAAAAAAGCGGAAATCATATTATTCCATTGGCAGATTTGTTTAAAAAAAATGACTTTTTATGTAATCAGGCAAATTTTTCTAGTATTAAGTGTAAAACAAAAATCTGCAAGTTAAAGAAAAATGACTTGAAAATGAAAATACAGGCGGTCCCTGACTTACAAACATCCGATTTACAAACAACCCATACTTACGAACCGACTGCCATAAAGCTGATTAAATTAAAAATTTGAGTTACGTACAATGATTCGTAATAATGAATGGCGCACTACACGTCGTTAGCGGTGCAGCGGCTGTCACTATTTTATTATTTTTTGCTATTTTTTTTTACACGCTCGCTGTAAACACCGTGTTGTGTGTGTTGTTCGTGTTTTGCCTTTTCTTTTTTCTAACCTTCATAACCATGCCTCCAAAGTGTAAATCCAGTTTCTTATGCATAGAAAGGTAAAATATATATGCTAGATATGCACCTAAGTAAAATATATACACTAGATACGCACTTTACGTAACTGTTCCGATTTACGTACAAATCTGACTTATGAACAGCCGTGGGAATGGAACTCGTTCGTAACCCGGGGACTGCCTGTATCCAAACATTCAACTGCTTTACATGTATTCATAACAAGTGCAAGGACTTTTTTTTCATATATTTTGGGTTACTGGGATGTTTGCACCTCCTGAATTGACAAAAAGCATAAATCATACTATATAAAAGGAGACCATGCATGAGATGCTAAACAAAGAAAAGACTATATGTGTAGAAAAATGGATGTTCAGAGGGATGTTTGAGGTTAAAAGCCTGGCAGCAGAGTAGAAACAGTCAATATGGCAAAACAATCATCCATCCTTATAAGCACAATTACACATCTGCACAAATAATCCAGCTCATATTTATGCTAATTATAGCTAAACATTCCCTTTATTTTTTCAGATTTCACTCTATAGCAACAAAAGCTGGAAAGTCTTCTATATGTTGATGTATTGTTTGGCATAAATGTCACACACTGAACCTGTCACACCTGTGACGAGCAGCGAGCTGCTTTTGCTATTTTCTGCACTTGTTGTGCTGCTGTCCATAATCTCCACAGAGCAGAAAAAAGAAGGAAATAAACAACACGCAGCCTCCTTCCTGCTTCTCCTCTGTATATTGTTTAAAAGAGCTAAACCCTGCAGAAACCCCAGACAAAAACATACAGATATTTATTCATACGGCGCTGTAGAGGGGAAGGGATCAGAGAGAATAAAGAAGCAACTCTGTATATTTATCTTAAACGATTCTTCACTCCAACAGTGGCGAAATAAAATGAGGCATCTATAACAAGTTCATAGTTATGAATTTGTTTATGTGTTTAGGAAGATTTGCAGAGACATGGCCTATTTAAAACTGATACACATAAAAAAACAGAGGTGAGAGAAAGAGAAAACACATAAAGAGACAGTTGCTGACAGGAAGAACTGGAACAGGAAATAGAAGATAATTTTTCAAGACACTGATACACCCTGAACTGCAAAATGAAATCCCATAACTCTTAAACTGTTTTTGCTATTGTTTTTGTTGTTCTTGTATCATCTTTATAACTAAATACTGTCTTGTTGCACAGTTATAATTTTATTTAGGTGGCGCACTGCAAAAAATGTGTTATCGCGTCAAATCAGAGTCATATTTTCTGAAAACAAGTGCAAATATCTGCCATATCTGGTGAGAATACTCGCTCTGGACATGGCTCACTTGGCTGATACGTCTTTTGGACAGACCGGCAGACTGGCATTATGGTCCTCATTTAAAAGAAGAAAAAGGGGGAGGGGGGCCTGGAGACAACATTCAATCTGCTCAGCCTCCCTGGGAATCAATCAATCCTCGCTGGACCGTCTCAGTGACTAGGATTTTAATATTGGATCTTCATGGTGGATCATGGTTTAATTGCTATTTTAAATCTTCCTGTAGTGTCTCGTCTTTCTGTCTTTTGCCTGATTCTCCATCTAAAGCTCCTGTTGCACATATGCCCATTTAAGGAGAAGGAATCTCTCTTTGAGAGCCTCTCCTGAGGTTCCATTCTTCCATTTTTTCCCCCCATATGATAAGGTTTCTTTTTTTCCTTGTCTTCTTAGAAAGCTTGGGCTGGAACCATTGCTGTCTGGGCCTGTAAAGCCTGTTCAGATATTATATATATATATATATATATGAGATACTGAGCTAAACAAATAAATTCGGCTTGACCTGGAAAACCTTTGCCAGGTCAAAGACAGGGGACTCCGGTTCAGCCATGTGGATTCTGCCTGTTGTGGAACAGTGGGCTAGCTCTCTACCCTTGTAAGGACACTGGAGACATCAGAAGAGAGTCTACATGTGTGTGCATACATTTGTAGACTTGGAGAAGGCTTATGACCGTGTCCCTTGTGGTATTTTTTGGAGGGTGTTGCAGGAATATGGGATGTCGAGGCCCTTATTTTGAGCCATTAGGCTAGAGCTGAATCTGGATTCTCGGTAAAAGCACATTCATCTTGCTTGTTGGAACATCTTGGGATCTCCCTGGAGGAGCTGGAGGACGTGACTAGGAAGAGGGACATCTGGGCTACTTTGCTTAGCCTGCTGTTTCCATGACCCAGATAAGTGGTGGAAAATAGATAGATGTACATCAGTCATCCTCAAAGCCCAGACTCCGGTCCAGATCTGGACTAAATCACAACTGCCTCTGGACTCTGAGCAAATTATACTTTTCATATATATTATTTATATTATCTGAGAGACATCGCTACGACACGATGAGCCAAAACTATTCTCTTTCTCCACTGTAAGCAGCACTCCAAATGTCCGACTGCTTCACTATCTGTGAGATAGTCTACTCTGCTTTGGTCCAATCACATTCAGCCTCCCATCATCTCCATGACAACGGTGGGTTGACACGGCATTGGGCTCATTGAGAGTTGACATGTACACCTAGTTTCATCAGCAGTTAGCTTGACTCAGGGCCGGATTGGACATTGGGAGAATTTCCCGGTGTCTCCTGCTTGGCCTGACCTAATAAATGGACCTTTGTCTTATTGAAAATTGTCTTTGTGGACATTTAAGAGTTGGACTTGAGTACCCCTGATGTACATTAATGTTTTGGTATCTAGTTTGTGCATGAGGAGTAAAACAAGTATGGAGACCCATTTTCTCTAAGTTAGTAGGTTAAAGTATGACAAAGTCGCAGAAGGAATTTTTTGCAATTTTTTTTCCCATTATTGTTCCTAAAAAAAAAAATCACAATCTTTTGCAAATTTTGCCAAAACGATATGTCATATTGCCGCTCATATACTTAGCACAGCATTTCCAAACAAGCTCTATGGTTTGATGCATCATGCCTGCAGGTGGCACCAAATGTGTGGACCAAATATGATATTTGCACCTTGCTAGTGCCCATAACATGATCATTTATACTTATTATAATATCCTCTGTCATATAGAGGCCTGCTTCTCTCTTTAGCTGGGGTAAATAAAGGCTCAGGCAAACATTTGCTGCATGACATAAAATGCAGCCAGAGGATTATTCCCACAAAAGACCTGCAGACAGTCAGCATTTAGAGCAGCAAATGGGAAAGCTTTCATGAAATTTAATCACTATTGTGTTATATCTACTGGCAACAGAGGAGCAAAACATTTGATTTATATGAAAATCTTGCATCTGTTATACCGCTGCGTCTTTTCAAAGGTGTAAACTGTGTCATCATTGGACGGAGGAGCGGGCGGCGTCATTAGGTGCTTGTCTGCCGCCGCCGTTTGTCGGAAGAAGGTTTTATTCAGAGGAGCCAAGGGGGATGGTGGCCATATCAGTTTGTTTTGCTGTCACACACTGTCTGGCGCTTCACAAAGGAGTGTGTATAGGGAAAACACACACTCAGGCACACACAGAAAGAGACAGAGCCCCTTCCATGCCCCTGCCATACACACACACACACACACACACACACACACAGGCCAACAGGGGATAGACATCACATCAACAGTGAGGTGGTAAATCGCCCTTTAGAAGCTTTCCTCCAGGGAGTCAGCAGTTCAACGTTTATCGAACCGCTATCTGATTACTAAAAGGTTGTCCTGGGTTATAAATGAAGCCGCAACATGTGTGTGGTATTGGTAACGGCAGGGTGCTGGGAGTAAAAGCCATTACGGACCGGTGTGAATCAGATCAGACCGGAGGAGCGGTCAGAGCGCAGATGCCACTTGCCAGTCAGTTCATTACTGCTGTTGTTGTTGGAGGATGTCATACCTGTATGTGAAGAGTGCAGACTGAAAGCTCAAGTGGATCAGGAGCTGAGCGAAAGGCTGCAAAAGTGTCATTCCAGGTCTGAAAGTAGTGTGCAGAGATGGTAGAGTAACCAGAAACTGTACTCAAGTAAAAGTATTGTTACTTTATGAGAATAGTAACTCAAGTATAAGAGTCGTCACCAAAATAATTACTTGAGTGAGAGTAAGAAAGTATCTATTAAAAAGATTACTTGAGTAGTGAGTAGCTTTGATCAAGCTTATTCTTCAGAATACTGAACAAGCTATAAAGTGCTCCTCTGAGGGGAAAAAAATGCAAGGTAGCCACATGTAGCTTCTAATACAATCCAAATCATATCATATAAAGAAACAGTACACAGTCATAAATCAGATATTTACCACATAACAAATCATGACAGTTCTAGCCTGACCCCAAGACAGTTAGCTAGGTTAGCTTCATGAATTTACTCAGAATAGAATAGGAAAACTTGAGTTAGCATTAGCAGCAGCAGCTAGTTAAGTAGCTAACGTTACAGCTTACCACCACGTTTCCTCAAGTTCCATGTTGATTCTTAGAAAATGAAAAGTCACATTTTTAGGTAGACAAAGATGCAACGCATTATGTAGCTGCGGGTTTTACTCCACTTTGTGGGGGTTGGGGGGGTAAGGCCAGATGAAAATGCCGGGGACAGATAATTCCGTAATTGTCCGCTGTTTCTCCGCGCCAGCCTTTCTCTTTTTAGAATCCATTTTTCATCTAAGCGCCAAGAAAATTATGAAAGAAAAAATCATGTTTGCTTAGTTTAAGTTCATTTTAATTCATATTATATTATATGCAAAGGTACCGGCCGGCCCACCTATCAAGCCGTGCCAACCCATAGTTGTCATGGAGATGACGGGATGCTGAATGTGATTGGACCAAAGCTCTCACACACACACACACAGTGGAGCAGTTGCTTTCACTTTCTCAGCTGCAGTGGAGAAAGCAGAGAATTTTGACTCTTTGCGTCGCAGCGATGTCTCGCAATTAATACAAAACTAATGCAAAGAGTGCGACCAAATGTAACAGAGTAAAAGTATATGTTTTTCTTCATAAATATACCCAAGTATGAGTTAAAAGTATCCTGCAATAAAACTACTCAGTAAAGTACAATTTTGTGAAAAAAGTTACTTAAGTAAATGTAACGGAGTAAATGGAATGTGTTACTACACACCACAGGTAGTGTGTATGTGTGTGTTTCTTCTCTGCATGAACTGAAGGGATTGTGTAGGAGCTGCAAACGTCCCACCCAAATGTTCTGCTGCAAAAAAGTGGAATTCAGATCTGTTTGAAGATTATTCAGTCATTTTTTGTTTTTACCTCAAGGAAATTAAGCTTATCAAGCACCATCTGCACTAAATTCTTTTCAAGATAACAGGCGTTGATTAGGCTTAGAAAGATATTTAAAGCTGGTTTATGCCTAACACTGCTAAATGCAATGTATTTTCAGGTCAAATGACTCACTGTAGAAATCGTATTGGAGGGTCACCCACAAGATCGTGCACCACTCCAAACTAAAAACAATGTGGATGGCATCTGTGTGACAAACACAGCTAAATTGACAGCTGGCCAAGAGGAACGGATAAGAAATAATGGTGAATAAGTTTGATGAGCGACTAGCAGAGGAGGTGAGAAGTAGCAGCACCTACATGATTCCTCCACGAAGGATTATAAAGACTGTTAAATGGTTGCTGGCAAATGTTTGCCGGCAGGAGATAAACCGTACTCTGAACACTTCTCAGCACTTCCGTTGTATGTTTGCGGTGTTTATAATCACCATTTCTTAATAAAATGGAGATACATGAATAACTATGGAAAGCTTAGATTCTCCTGAACAAAATGAGCCCAAGCATGACATTTTATGAACACATGATCCCAAGATAAATGTAACTAAAGCACAAGATAGCCTCCGAGCTAAAACCTAGCTTTGTCGCTTCTCGATGATGTAACTTCCGAGGGCAGTCTAAATTTTAAAATCCCTCTCTGTGATTGGATAGTAGACTAGTAGGGGATTTGATTGATGGGTCAGTGGTCCTATCAGCTTTTATGTAGCCATGGCAACAGGCATGCGTTCCCCATGCGTAATATCCCACTGACAGACCAGAGACCGTGTGCTCGTCCCTATGTAGCATTCAGATGTTTTATAATTGCCAATTTCTCAATAAAATGGAGATACATGAATATCTATGGAAAGCTTGGCTTCTCCTGAACAAAATGAGCCCAAGCGTGACATTTTATGACCACGCAATCCTGAGATAAGTGCGACTAAACTACAAGATTTTTTTTTTTTTTTTTTTTGGAGAAGTCATCTGAGGGCCTGATAGATAGGAACCCATGGGCCGCATTTGGCCCGAAGGCCACCAGTTGGGGATCCCTGATCTAAAGAGTCTCCCATGCTGCGGTGGTGGTTCAACTGGATTCAATATCTTATAAATGAGCTGAATTAAAAGGGAAATAATCTAGTTTCAAGAAGTTTTCATATGAATTCCAGCTTTGATTGTAAACTGTAAAACTTAAAAAAAAAAGAACTCCTCCAGTGTCTAATGTGAACTGCTTAGATAACAGAGAGAGAGAGAGAGAGAGAGAGAGAGAGAGAGAGAGAGAGAGAGAGAGCTTGGGTGTACCATAGTTGATCAGTCTGTCAGACTTGCTCTCTCATCCATGATGGTCCAAACCCCTCATGACCTCTTTGATCAGCGCCGGTCCTTATGCAGCATTATGAAGCTTAATTAAAGTCATCCATGATTCATCAACAGAACAGTGGCTTGTAATTGTTGTTTTGCAAAGAGATACAACAAGCAGGCAGCCAGACACAAGAAGTATGCTTGCTTATTACAAGCTGTTGAGAGGAGAAATCAATGCTTTGTGTTTTTTTTTTTTTCGGCAGTTTAAGCCAGCCTGCTTTAATGCGGCGCCGTGGAATGAGCCTCGGCTGCAGCTACACAGCAATAAAGCACGGCTGCTGAGGACAATAGTGGAGAAACAAAACTAATTACAGTGACAAGTGAGGTAGGCAGCAGGTCTGTCAACGGAGGGGGAGAATGCTACGTCTCCCAAAGGTGGGACCCTCAGGGACGGCTGACGGATACTCTAATTTTCTTTTCGGTGAGGAGCTCAGAGGTGGCTGAGAGACGAGCGACGCCAGACAAATCACCTCTGACGTCTTGATTGAACAAATCAGGAATGTTGCACAGGGTGGCAAAATTGGATTGAGTTGACAGACTGAGTCTCCTGGCCTGATGTCTGGCCGTAGACCCACGTGTAATTAATGAACCACTCTGTTAATTACTCTTTGTCCATCAGAGGGGTAAGGAAAATAACAGAGGCAAGGGAGTGTCGGATAATAAATCTTATTTGGAATTCGAGACGTGTAAGAAATGGTGGGAATCTGTGCTGGAATGACTCATTCAGCCCTAAAAGTAAAGGTATTAACCCTGTGAAGTCTCAGATAATCAATAAAATGTCCCTCAATTCTAGAAGTTTTTTTGTTTTTCTTCATTGAGAAATTAAAAAAAAATCTTTAAAAAAAAAAAATCTCAAACTAATGGTACAANCCCCCCAAAAAAAAACATATACACGTTAAAAAAAAAGTAAAATCAGCAATTAAATTCTGATAATTTTATTCAATCTATAGAAGACATCTTTAAAAAATATTGATGGTCACATTAGAAAAAGCCACATTTTTCTAAAACAGATATATTGCATTTCATGGAAGAAATCTTCAATTATTTAGTTAGCCAGTGGCAGAAACTTCAGAGTGTGAATTGATGGAAATCTAATATCTGTATCACATCCATCAGGCCTTCAGGGAAGTTACCCACAAGGAGGATTTACTACCAAGAGATGAGCACATGCACGCACACACACACACACACACACACACACACACACACCCCTCTGACTATATACACTGAAACTGAATGTGAAAATGGGCAGCAGGATTATTCCCATTATTCTCTCAGACACTCAGTTTAATGACACAAATGTGAAAGTGGCTGAATTGTGAGAGGTTTTTCTTTTTTTGTCCTTTGGATTTAATTATATATATTTTTTTTAGTTATTTTTAGTTGTTATTTTACTCAGCATGTGAATTTAATCAATCAACCATTTTCATATCAACACCACAAATAACACAAAAGCACTCATCTGAATGTGCGATTGTCTATTTTTAAAACATGCTGTACAGTATGTGTCTGTGTGTGTGTGTGTGTATGCTAGCATGTTGTGCCTTGCACATGCACATGCACCTGTGTGCATATGCATATATGCATAGTGCCCTTCACACCACAGCAACATTTTCAGACACTCACGAAGCTCGCGAGACCAAACACCTCTAATTAGTCAGATGCAAATAACGCTGCAACCAATCACAACAAAGCAGCAACACCAAGTTTCTGCCATTGGCAATCTTTTCTCTTTAGTTTGCAATTTTCTCCTCTAAATCACTTTGTCTCTTCTCTAACATCAGGATATTCATGAAGCTACAAAACAATCTTTCTGATTCCCTCCATTGCTGCTGCTGCTGCTGTTGTGGCTCTGAGATTTTGCACCTGTGGAAATGACTCGACCGTCGTGCAAAGACGCTTTAATGAAAATAAAGAATAAAAATAATAAATATAAAGATGCTTTAATTTTCTAAGTCTTCATGGTGAGAATCTGAGCTAGAAAGTTGCAAAAGGAAACATGTTCCAGATAGTTCTGGGTAAAATACTTCCTAACTGACTTCTAAACTTATAACTGAAAGTCTGTGTATGTGTGTGTGTGTGTGTGTGTGTATGTGTATTTGCTTTCACAAATACAGATTAAAGCAAAACACAGTAATGGTCATATATCATCTGGAGTCTGATGTCATTTTTGCAGTTTTACTTTTCATTGCATTTGGTTTTCATTTGTCACCTAAAACCTGCACTATAATAAAAATCATGTACTGGACAGAACAGCAAATTTGGAATAAAATAATTATAAAAAATGTTCACTTGTTTCTCGACAAATTCTTCGTTTCCTTTCTGCAAAATGGTGAAATGCTGTTTTTGAGACTCGTTGGCCATGAAAACAGCAAAACAAAAGCCCTGAAACTTGAAACATCATTGTTGAGGACTCATCTTTGTCTTTGGCACAAATGTAAGATTTTTACAAGAAACAACTTGGGCGTCCTGCTACTTAAAATCTGCAAATTTTTAGAAAAAATACAGGATTAATGAAAACAAAAATCAGTAAAAAAATAAAATACAAAAATTACTAAACTTCCAGAAGGTTGATGAACAATTTTCTTTAAAGGACCATAACATCTATTTTGCATATTTGAGCCTAATATATTCAATTTTCATACATGTAACATTGCTGACAATCATTTCCCAAAGCATACTACTGGAATGGTGAATTAAAAATGTTTTTCCTACCTTCCAGATCTCCATTGGTTTCAGTTCATTACGCTATTAAAATCAACTTGTTGATACATGAAACGTTCTTGGGATAGGCAATCCATCATCACCAACAAGACGTGTATTCAGGGNCTTGTTGATACATGAAACGTTCTTGGGATAGGCAATCCATCATCACCAACAAGACGTGTATTCAGGGTTTTTGTTTTTAGAAGTTTCAGAATTTTAGTGTTGAAGCACAATACAAAGTGTGGAGTGAATGTATGTCTCCTCTGGAGAATACAGTTCCAAAAGAAGACCTGCGTTTATCAAAAAATTTAAATGACTTTGAATTCATAAGGCTGCAGCAGGCGAAAAGAGATTTTGCAAAATATCAGGAAAGCTCAAGTACGGTTTTATCCTTTGGGAAATGATTGTCAGTAACTTTACGTGTATGAAAATTGAATATATTAGGCTCAAACATGCAAAATGGGTGGTATGGTCCTTTAAATCTATATCAATATTTGTGATACGAGTACATGTACTGTAGAAGTTTCACACAGAATGTAACCGGTACAAACAGCAGCAGCTGCTAGTGTTGTTCTGGTGTCTCACCTTGAAAGTGATCTATGGAGTAACGAAGCAACAGGAAAGCCTTTTTGGCTGGAGAACTGAGCGCGCTTCCTGAGCAGCTAGAAGGCTTTTACTGTGATGTGGCAGGAAGTGCTGAGGAAGTGAGTGCACAAGACGACGGCGAGGCTCCTGTTTGTTGGATTTATAGTGAGGACAGAGGCGCAGGTGTGCAGCAAACACAGAGCGACAGCGAGTCCGACGCGATGCCGGACTAACAAATGCAGATAAATGTGGACTCTCTTTTCTCCATGTTCAACAGTCAACATGGAGCAAGAAGGAGTTGTGTGAGGAATGAATGTGGAGCCTTTTTTTTTTTTTTACCCCTAAATACACCTGGCCCGCTGCAGTGTTTGGATCATCGGTTACCACAAACAAAATAATACGGGTCTTATAGAAATGATGTGGAATGTATAGGGTCCAAAAGTCTGAGACCACATGTAAAATCCGTGATGTTTTCCATATAAATGTGGAAATAATCACAAAGTCTGACATCACAAGAAACACTTTGGAACATCGTCACATCATGCTGGATAACTTAGTTCATCAGGTTTTTACAAACTTGTGGAGTCCATGATGCTGTCATTAAAGCATAAGGGGGGCGTACCAAATACTAAGATATTCTGACATTCGTACCAAATACTAAGATATTCTGACATTCACACCAAATACTAAGATATTCTGACATTCACACCAAATACTAAGATATTCTGACATTTGTACCAAAAAATCCTAAAATATTCTGACATTCATGGACAATTTTCAAAGATTCAGCTTTTCACAAATTAAGATGATATTATCATTTGTAATGAAAAATCTTGGATTAAATTCAAAAAGAATGAAAATAGAAGCATTTTCACAGTGGTCTCAGACATTTGGACCCTACTCTGTATGCCTGGATTTTCACAATAATTATTTACTTATATGGACTTGCACAGCAAACATGGTAAGGTAGTTCCAAAAAGATGTAAAAACTTGCTGGTGGCCACGTGATGCATCAGAAATAGATTATTTGCAGCATGCAGAGCCTTAAATAGAGATTTGGCGGTGAAGAAAATGTCTGTCACCTCTGCTGTCAGACCCACAATCACAGAAACGAACAACATCTCAGGCATTACTGTCGTAACGCACCATAACCACAGCACGAGCCATTATCTCTTCCTCACAGCTTCCTGAGAAAAAACACGGACTCAACTTATTATCAAGTGAAATCATTGCCACTCAGCGAGTGCGAGGTGCCAATATGGCATCCAGGAAACCTCGACCGTGTGTGAATTATGCAAATCGGGATACACATCGGGGTGCTACAGTGTGCAAGCTGAAAGCACTTGGTGTGTGTGTGTGTGTGTGTGTGTGTAGTGTGATATTACAATTCATCACCTTGTGTTAAGCAGCGATTGTAGTGGGTGCTGCCACAGTGCCACTCCACAGGGAATGAGATCTGAGCAGCGTTCTGCAGCCACGGCGAGCTGGTTTTTTAGCTTAGCGTGGCCTGAAGGCTGAAAGACAACGTAGGAGTGGTATTCTCACGTTCACAAGTACAGTTGACTACACAGCTCTCCACTAATACTGGAATCCTCGATAAATAAAAGCAAAATGGGCTGTGAAAAAAAAACCTTTTTTGTTTATCCTCTTGATCTTTCATTCAAAATATGAACAAAAATATAACCTTGAGTTAAAGTAAAATACTTGAAAGGAAAACAGTAATTCTTATCATCTAACATATTTTTTTCTCAATGATTTTGGTGGCATCTGATGGTAGTTTTGGAGACTTTCTGACCCCAAAACCCAACTAACGTCTGCAATTCTACCATCATCATCATCATCATCATCATCATCATCCTCACTGTGTATGGAGTCAATATAGACACACACGTCCTCCAGGTCGCATATACGATACACAGTATGTCTTTGCACCGTTTCTCTTGAACTACCATACTGTATATGGACGTACTGTAGACATACACAAACATGCATGCACGTACACACACAAATGCACAGAGAGAGAGAGAGAGAGAGAGAGAGAGAGAGAGAGAGAGAGAGAGAGAGAGAGAGGGACACGACCTTTGCAAAGCTTCAGCACTGTTCATTTGATCCATGGTCGCTGGTGTCAGAGCGAGCTCTAACCTTTGAGAATGACAGGACCGCGGGCGGAATTGTGACACAGACGGAGGATCATCTGCTGCTTCAGCTTCAAGTTAACGACACAAAACAAACCTCGCTCTGTCTCGGCGTGTCCACATCCACACGAACACCGATCAAATCATCTTCAGAAATGAGACACTGACAGTAGGATAAATGAAGTTGCTGTCATGGCGTATTATCTATCTATAAAGCCAGAAATCTATGTCTGTCTGTCCGTCTGAATTTGAAATTCGGCAGGTTTATTGCTCAGGACCCAAGGACGTGCAGTGTCAGGTGTGAAGTTGTTTTTGAATTTGAGTGGTTCTCAAATTGAGCTATGTCAGTAAAAAGTAGCCCGTGTGGCAGGATACGCTCCTGGTGTGGCACATATGCTCCAGTCCATGACCACTTATGGCAGGCTGCGGCACACACCATAAAGTCCAGCCCGGTCTGCACATGCTCGTTCAGGCAATGCACTAGTTTCTATAATTCTCCTCTTTTAGGTCTCGTTTATTTTAATACTGAAGCTAAGTAAGATTGCCTCGATCCAATGATTCACTTGGATTAAAATATGAAAACATTTCACAAAAAATCTCCATGTTAATCTATTATTGTTTCCTAAAAGCCTTAACTTCTAACAAGTGAGAGTGGTTCAGCCCATTTCCAGTGCAAATCAACTCGTTTTAGGAATTTTCTAGAAGCGAGTGTGGTACTGTATATCAGGGTCGGATTGGGATCCTAATTTTTACCGGGACTTTAAGGTGTCGGGGGTGTAGGTATAGTATGGTATGGCCAGATGAAGATGCCAATGATGCCAGACGTGGGGCGAATAAGTCCATATTTGTCTGCTGTTTCCTGTTTCTCCATGCCAACAAAATTAGAAAAGAAACAAAAATAAGTTTACTTAGTTTAAGTTAATTTTAATTAATATTACATTGTGCAGTGCAAAGGCCACTGGCCAGCCCACTGATGGCTGCGGCCCACCGGGAAAAGTCCCGCCTCTCCCGATGGCCAATCCGACCCTGCTGTATATACTGATATATGATGACAGATGACTGAATATTTTGGATCAGTTACTCCAATTTACAAAATGCAATGATCACACTGGAGACTGAGAAAGTATGAAACTATTACACAAAATATCAGCAATAAATTGCCTCTTTTGTTCCGTTTCTACAGTTTCTAGCCTCTCGAGTCTCTTTAAGTTTGTGGATGCAACCAAACCTTTTATAATCTTCCTTATTCTCAATCAGGATGCAAACACACTTAATATAAAATATCAAAATGAATCAGTATCTCTTTAAATCTGAATTCTGCCTCGCTGGTCGGAGTTAACTCCAGATCAAAAACTGTTTACCACCAACAGTCAAATCAAAAGGCAATAATCAATTTGCTGACGGATATGCAATCAGTCTGGGACTTGAAGGTAGCTTGGGTCTCACTTTGTAAAATGAGGCGAAATTTGCTGGAAATAATGAAGCGTTCGAAGAAAACAGCAAAAAAAAAAAAAAAATTAATTAAAAAAATCGCTGGAAGATTGAGTGCTGGAAATAATTGATAGATAAAAATGATATTGTAGGATTTGAAGGTCATAAACTTTGAGATTGATTTTTGTTTGTGGCTGTTTTTCTTCTGTGGGCGATGACATACTGTGCATTAATAACCCAAAGCTAAAAGAAATGAAAGATCTATCTATCTATCTATCTATCTATCTATCTATCTATCTATCTATCTATCTATCTATCTATCTATATTCTGCAGAATTTCTTAACTGAACTCTTGTATCTTGGGAACAAGTTAGTGCCTTAGTTTATTTATTTGTAAAAATGTTATTTCCTGTAGATAATTGCATGCTCTTTACCAATATCACGCCATGTCACCTCACGTTACATTCTGATTTGCATGAGATGTAGGAACACAAAATGCTGATACTGATAAAAAAAATTAAAAAAAAGTAGTGTCCTCCATGTTTGCTCCATCCAAGCAAATCAATCATACATTTTCCAATTACAGCCTCATATTCAGCAGCCCATTCACAATCACCGGAGCAGAGACAAACAAGAAGATTAAGAATAAATGATATGAAGCACATTCACATCTTTAACCAGAGCATGACAGAAATAACCAGCGACGCCCGCCTCTTCGTACGGGAAGGAAAAAATGGAAATCTTTCCCAATCGAAGTGGGCAAAACAGGAAATAAAAGCAAAAAAAAAAAAAAGNAAAAAAAAAAAAAAGGGTTTGTGATTGATTACATGTGATGCGGACCAATTAAAAGAAATTAACAATTTGCATTTTAATAACATTATTATCATCAGTTAAATGGATTCATTAGTCTTGATTAGTTTGGTATCAGTATGACAAGTGCGGCTCGATGGAGCGTGATGAGCTAATAGAAGGCAGAGGAATGGCTGAGACGGATGGACTGAGAGAGAAAAAGGAGAACAGTGTGTCTCCGGCGTGGGGGGACAGCAAGAACTCCCAAGGCTGAATTGTTCTCTGGGCTTTAAAGGAGCACACCAGTGATTCTGCATGTTTTAGCCCCGCAAAACAACCTGCAAGCTCCATGACCTTATTGCCAGCTATTTCCAAAAACATAGATTTGTTTTTCCTACCTTCCAGACTGCTAATACTTTCAGTTCATTCCAGTACACTGTAAAAAATCAACTTGTAGAGACTTGAAATGTGCTTGAGATACGTAATCAATCACACAAACCAAACATCATTCTTATTTTTTTGTCGAAGTTACTTAATTTAACTGATCGAACATGGAGCTACACGGAAAAAAATGTATGTCCCCACAAGGGAATGTAGTCCCAGGAGACCACACCAACGAACAATCATTTTCTTTTTAGCCTCAATCAATGCAGGCTGAGAAGATGCTGCAGCTCCTGCAAGACAAAACGATTTCTAAAATACTCAATAAAACATTCTAAACAATAATCTG
This sequence comes from Lucifuga dentata, assembly GCA_014773175.1. Classification (NCBI taxonomy): domain Eukaryota; kingdom Metazoa; phylum Chordata; class Actinopteri; order Ophidiiformes; family Bythitidae; genus Lucifuga; species Lucifuga dentata. The sequence continues at coordinate 133,104 of VXCM01002392.1, forward strand.
AGTCATTTCAATGTGCAAAATATGAGCAAATTTACGTTGTTTAAAGTTTGTTACAAAAGTGGGTAACAGGAAAATATTTCAAAGATGTAATTTCAGAAAGTGGGTTCAAATCTGTAACTCTTAAAAAAATAATATGCTAATAATGCTAATTAACTTTTTTTGATGTTCAGCTAACAGTTGAAACAGTGCTAGAGCACATCGTGGTTTGTTTAAAAGTTGACAAGAAGTCTTGTCAAGTCTGAAAGATGAAGCTAAATTTACAGCTCGTGGACCCATTTTCTCCTTAAAGGACCATACCACCCATTTTGCATGTTTGAGCCTGATGTATTTAATTTTCATACATGTAACGTTACTGACAATCATTTCTCAAAGCATACTACTAGCAGCGTAAACCCCATAGATTCACATTCACGTGGGTTCACATTCACGTGGGTTTTTCCGATATATAAAATCGTTTGTGTATCTCCACTTGTTAGCCAAGCGGTATTTCATGTCCGGTGCACCAAACACTGACGTGTGCAGAGATTTTTCAGTCGTGCTCAGTGTGAAATCAAAAAATGTACACGTGCAAACAAATGTCAGAGACGAATGGAGAAAGCCATACAGGGATATTTCCAAACAGAATGAAGATGCACTTATAACAATGCATCAAACTGTCAGCGTCATCTTCGCAGACGTTACGCTGCTTCTTCATTAACTCCCTCCAGCAGCGTCTGCTTTTCAAACACACATTTCTTACAGATCTTTATGGATCTGGATGAGACAAGGGTTGAAAAAAGGCATCAAAGATGCACCATAAATCAGAAACATAGATTTGCAGTCCTTCCTTCATTTGCCGCGAACGACTCGAGAGGTTATAATTTCAGGTAAAAATGGAGAAAAGGATGACAAGAGTTGACGAATGGTCCGTGATCAAACTAAACTTATTTAGCTAATGTCACACGTACACACACACACACACACACAGATGCAGTCATAATCGCTCATGCAGCCACACACCGCGCTGCGGCTCAGACAGATTGGACTCAGTTCTCAGGAGTAGAAACCATATTTTCATCTGTTCTGAGCTTCTGCTGCTTTGACTCCACATAGAGGCTAACACCGTGTTATCTCACCATGTAGTCATTAATTAATTGATGATAATCAGTAAAGAGAACTAGCATGGTCTTCCTGTGCACATATTTAATTACCTAAGCTCAGACCCTTGGGAAAATAAATGTTTATCCTCAGCTTGAGTTGTTTTATGAAGACTGGAGGAAAGAAGTAAAGCTAGCAGGAAGAAATAATCAACGTATATCATTGGACCTTATTGCCTTAAAGCCGTGCAATTTACACGAGTGTAAAACACATTTAAGTGATAAATAATCATGCTAATTATTATGTGCAGATAAAACATGCTGATACCAATGCACAGATTAAAGGACCATGCCACCCATTTTGCATGTTTGAGCCTAATATATTCAATTGTCATACATGTTACGTTACTGACAATCANCCCATTTTGCATGTTTGAGCCTAATATATTCAATTGTCATACATGTTACGTTACTGACAATCATTTGCCACAGGATAAAACCGTATTTCAGCTTTCCTGATATTTTGCAGAATCTCTTAATCTTTCAAAGTCAAATATTCAAGCGATACACCCACCTTAAAAATCCATGTTTCACCTGCTAATAGTTATACAAAATTGTGAAGTCATGGTCATTTAAATTTTTACATAAATGCAGGTCTTCTTTTGGGACTATATTTCCCGGTGGAGGCATACATTCACTCCATGCTTTTTATTGCGCTTAAATGCTAAAATTTATGCAACTTCAAAAAAAAAACCTAAATACACATCTTGTTGGTGATGATGGATTACCTATCCCAGGAACGTTTCAAGTATCAACAAGTTGATTTTAATAGTATACCAGAATGAACAAATGGCGGTCTGGAAGGTAGGAAAAACATTTTTAATTCACTGTTCCAGTAGTATGCTTTGGGAAATGATTGTCAGTAACGTTATATGTATGAAATCGAATATATTAGGCTCAAACATGCAAAATGGGTAGTATTGTCCTTTAAAATGTCATAAATCATTGTGGAACTTTAAAGACATTTTAGAAAGAGGAAATGATTGCCAGCAACACTACATGTATGAATATACAGTATTAGGCTCAAACATGCAAAATGGCCAGTATGGTCCTTTAAAGCACATCATCAAATTGTGTTTTTTTGTGGCTAAAGTTTTATGAAGAAGGAGGGTTTTACATGGTACTTGGAAATCTCACTGCTTGCATCTAGCAGATTTTTTTTTTTTTTTTTTTTTTTGCATTGTGTGTACGTGTTTGTGTGTACATGGCCGCTGCTTGTATCCATGCTACTGACCATGTGGGTGGATGGATATGTGATGTTTATCAGGCCAGACTGTCTGTGCAGAGAGATCTTCCTCTAAAAAGGCTCCACTGCACAAACCTGGGAATACCTTTCTTCCAAGATCAATAAGCAGCTTAACCAAGTATTTTGCATGCTGCTCCTGAGGGAGCTGCAGCCGCTGCGTGCATTCTTAAAAAACCCACCTCCTCTCCAAATCCCAAACTTCCTCTTAAGCAGCAGAACTGATATACAGCAGAGAGCTCTCCATTCATTTGTGTGGTCATTTATATCATTATTGGCGTTGTGGCACTGGGCAGGGCGAGGCGCTCGCTCCGGAACGTCCGGAAAACAAAGTAAATGGATTTCACTGGCTTGAGGAAATTGAATGGATATATTCAGTGAAATGTTTGGACAGGAGGGAATAATGGGGCAAATCAAGCCATAATTTCCTCTGGGGTNTCAGTGAAATGTTTGGACAGGAGGGAATAATGGGGCAAATCAAGCCATAATTTCCTCTGGGGTTTTGTTGGTGTTATGGAGAAAGTTTTATGACAAACAAATATACCTTACTGAGAACGGAGTTACCCACAGAAGTATTTAGTCTATTATGTTTTTATGACAGCTACTTCTGCTTATCCAGCAGAAGTGGCAGCCAAGCTAACGCTGAACCAAACAGAGCAGCTGAAACAAGCTTTTTAAAAGATTTGTTTTTTGTAACACGTAGGTTATAATTGGGACAAGCGAATTAGACCCATGAGCTGACAGGTGCTCTTAATGCTCCGCTAATGGCAAAAAAAGCAGAGAGCCAGTTTGCGATTTTCCTCAACCGCTGACAGCGTTTTGCAAAATATGAATTTTCAGAGATACTTATAAACAAACCTCTGGAGAGTAGGAGGGCTAAGCTTCTGTCATGACACAGGTTGGGATCCTCCGTTTTCTAAATGCACCTTTAATGAGATCTGGTCTTCTTCCTCGCTTTGACAGCCCACCAATAATCAGGTTATTTCAAACTTATACCCATCCCCCGCACGCTGTAAATTAAAGAGATTTTCTTTTCAGCAGGCTGCCATATTCAGCCGGCTGTCAGACACCTGAGGATGCTGAAGCCTTTTTTTTTTTTTTCCTCACCGTCGGCAGTCGAGGTGTTTAGTGGAAGCAAAAACAGATGAAGACACTTTTTAATTGATGATTATGATTTGATAGACTTTAATTACTTTGTGGAATGAACTGGTTTTAATAATGCTCTAGTGTGGAATGTCTGTCAGGGGGATTTCCAGAGAGATTCAATAAGCACGTAATAATCGTGATGAATGGCGTGGTATCTCTGACTTGATTTGGTGACCCTCAGGAGGATGACCAGGCAAGTATACAAATTCAAATACTGTCCTTAAAGGGGACATATTGTGTTTTTTGTGATTTTTCCTGATTTTTATGGTGTAATATAGTCGGAGTTTGTGTTGAAGATTGTCAAAGTGTCAAAATTTGAGGCCATAGGTCCTGAAATGCCCTGAAAGCTTCATTTCTGATTGGTCCTTTACTGCCATAACATGTTTACATCAACATGTTACATGATAATGTACACACCCTACACACAAAACTGAAATTGATGTTGGTTGCTCATACTGTATTGTATCTCCATTTTTGGGGATTTTCATTAGTAATATGCATTAACATGTACCAAATACATGCTAATGTATATATTTTAACACTCTGACATAGACCATTTTTCACTATCTGTAGTTTACTTTAAGTATATTTTATGTAAAAAAAAAAAAAAAAAAAAAATTGTTTCAATAGAATTTTGCATATTTTACTTGTAATGTAATATTTTTCATTGTGGTTTTTGTAAAGTAGTACTTCTTCCACCAATGCAAAGTACTGAATAGAGGACTTAACCAGCAGATTCATGGAGAAAAAAAAGCTCCTTTGGTCATCCTGGATGTACAAACTAATTCTTTTAAATTATGGATCCATAAATGACCAGCTTGCCCAATTTAACAATGATTTAAGGGGAGGAAACTTTTGACCCCAAAGTCAGTTCATAATCACTACAAAATCATTAAAAGGGTGTGTGTGTGAAGTAAAGCGGGTAGATAACAAGCTCGGATCCCTTTCCCATTACAGGTGGCCTGAGTCCAGCAGCAGACCTTCGCTGGGGTGACATTGAAAGAGTGCTCAACAAAGCCTTTGCCTTTATATGCAGGGAGCGCCGCTTCGCTCGTGCAACAAAAGTGCAATTTATAATCTATCTGACAACTTCCCCCAGCTGGGGCAAAAAAAGAGCATCACTCATTGTGGCGCTTGCTTTGCATATTGAGAGTCAAAAGCGTTTAATGGTGAGATGTAACTTTCCCGCTCTTCCCATTGATCATGTGGCAGCCAGTGACTCCCATGAGCTGCGCGCATTAACGCCGGCGACAAGCAGAAAACATTACAAATGAGCTTTAGCAAATTTGCAAGGCAGTGTCACCTCTTTGATGTATAGATAAGTGGATGCTGCTTCTTCCTCTCTTTTCCTCCAGTCTGCTTAACTCTCTTCTTCCTCTCCTATTTCCATCTATCTCCCCTGTGTGTGTCTCCTGCCATCCCTCTCTCTTCTTCTTCTCTCCTGCTTTTAGATTAAACCAAACCGATGCCTGTGAAAAGTCCCCGTGATGAACGCGTCTTCGTTCTGATGAGGCTGAGGGCGAGCCTGTCATAAATCACGCCCTCGAGAGCGAGGCGGTGGGGGGAAATTGTATTATGATAAATATTGAGAGGTGGAATGAGGAATAGTTTTGTCACAATGCGGAGGCGCCGACATCCCCCCTTGCCATGAAATGTGGCTTTGTGATTGGGCCTGGGCAGAGGCTGAGTGCAGAGCTGTAATTCAGGCTGGTTTTTTGAGGACACATGAATCCGAAATACAAAAGTGAGTGATAAATTGTTATTCAAGCCGTGGATCTTATTCTTTCTATAGTGTTCTGCTAGATTTGGAGACACGTAATTGAGAGGGAACATGCAAACAAAGCTAATGATTTTCCTCCCACTTTACATTTCTCTCCCCTGGGCTTTCGTCTTCTTGGCTCTCTTCATACATCTTTCACTAAGTACAGCTCAGTGTCTGCCGCTCTCTCTCACACACTGGGAGGCAGGAGAGTTAAATTGTCTACTTTTCACTGACAAAAATAGAAGACGGCATCTATTCTGCTGATGAACTCGTACTGCCTCAGACCTTTTTGCTGGGGATGAAATTGGTGTTATGAATGCCTGGGAGGAATTTCTTTTTTTCCTCAGAGAAAAGAACATTTACAGTTGACATGAGTATAAAACATTCATGTAAAAATATCCAAAGTGAGGATACATGCGTCACGGTCTTCACAAAATAGGACACAATCCAAAACCTGTCACAAGCTATTTGACATATATGCACATAAATTCATAAATACTTCATGATTGGCATAGATATGCCATTTCATATTGCCAGCTCTTTAATTTTTAATGCAGGGACAGCTATGTACTATTTAGATTATCTGAAGTATGCACGAGAATTCTGACAAGAACCTGTCAACTGATTGATTGATAAGTTCTGAGCCTGACACAAACAAAAAAGGCTTTACTTTTTTGTTTTTTTTTTTTAAATACTTGAAGGACCATAATAGATGTTTTGCATGTTTGGGCCACACAAATACTACCTGCATTCACGTTACATTACTACCAACCATTTTCCAAAAACGAAAAACCAAAAAACTACTGGAGCGGCAAATTTTCAAATAGTGAGTGGTTTCAGAGGTTTTCTCAAAAGAAGAAAAACAGATTTATTTCCACAAACAACCACATTTCCTGTCAAAGTGTCTATGAGCAGACATCTGAAGCCCTGTGTGCTTGCTCACTTTAAAGGACCATACCACCCATTTTGCTTGTTGGAGCCTAATATATTCAATTTTCATACACGTAAGGTTACTGACAATTATTTCTTATCAACCTGTACTGATTGATACTTGTATCAAGTATCAACTTGTTGATACTTAAAATGTTCTTGGGATAGGTCAGGAGTACTCAATTACAAATCTTAAAGGTCCACAAAGAAAGTTTTCAATAAGACAAAGGTCTGTTTATTAAAGTCAGTCAAGCCAAGTCTGATTAGGATCCATAAATTTTTTTTAGATTAAAATGGAGCAGTGCAGTTAGACATTCGGTTTCTCTTTCTCCGCAGAGGAGAAAGTGGAGAATTTTGACTCGTTGCGTCTCAGTGATGTCTCACAGATAATACAAATTAAACATATAAAAAGTATAATTTGCTCAGAGTCCAGAGACAGTTGTGGTTCGGTCTGAATCCGGACCAGAGTCTGGATTTTGAGGCTGACTGGGATAGGTAATCCATTATTGTGAACAACACATGTATTCAGGTTTTTTTTTTTTTTTTTTTTTTTGGAGGTTATGTAATTTTAGTATTTAAGCGCAATAAAAAATGCGGAGTGAACGTATGCTTCCACAGGGGAATATAGTCCCAAAAGAAAACCTGCATTTATCGAAAAATTTAAACAACTGTGACTTCACAAAGCTGCGTAACTATTAGCAAGAGAAACATGGATTTTTGAGGTGGGTGTATCACTTGAATATTTGATTTTGAAAGGTTAAGAGATTTTGCAAAATATCAGGCAAGTATGAAATACGGTTTTATCCTTTGGGAAATGACTGTCAGTAACATAACGCATGAAAATTGAATATATTAGACTCAAACATGCAAAATGGATGGTATGGTCCTTTAAATAGAGCAGCTAAATGGTCACATAAACACTGAAATTTGCTTTAAATCGAAGATGGCAACAGTCATAGTTGTAAAAATCACAATGGAATAATATTAGATAAGGTATAATCAAAACTGCATATGACTTTACATGCAGATATCATGTTTCATATCATTATTACCCATTCTGCACTTCTCTCAGCATCGACCAGCATGTTAACAGCATATCCAACTGTATGAAATGTTATTGGTGTAGACAAAGTCACCGGCTGCTACTTATATCCAGTGAAAACTTCAAAAGGACACATGGATGTTATGGAATTTGACCGGTCTTTAATTTATGGAGTAGTTTCTCCACATTCGGCTCTTCTCTGTTATTAGCTGGCAGACAGAAACGCTCCCTGGCTTCCTGCGAGCACTAACAGTCTGTTTGGCAAAGCTAAGCCAGAATTTCAGAGGATGTCTGTTATCCTTGCATAAAACTATAAACAAATTTGGTTCTGTGTTTCCCTGGAATTTACAGATTGAATCCCAAGTATAGTCACCAGATATGATGAAAACATTCCTTGCCAAGTACAACAATGCGTGTCATCCACATTTTTTGATTTGAGCTTGCTGCCAAATTCAGCTTCACGCTGCCGAGGAGTGTTCCAAATCTGAACCAAAACTGCATCCACTGCATTCACAATTTTTAACGATATTCCACCTCAGTGTCCAGTTATCGACAAGGAAAAATGTGCAGGAAAGGCCTAGAATAAAGAAACACTCCTACAAATTACTGAGACGCCGATTCACACCTATTTTCAGAAAATATGAAGGTGGAATTTTTACTTTTGCAAATTACATACTGTTTAGATTCTTATGAGATTAAGATCATATATGATTTTCGCAATTATTACTAACCACGTAAGGTATGACAGGATATTATACTTGTGTATATAGGGCTTTATTGAGCCAGCATTTTCAAACAAGTTTCAATCACATGGTTTCAACATTCCACTTCACTTCTCTTTTTAAAACCTTTTAGCTGACTGTGTCACAGCTTTAACTGAAGGTTAGAGCAGACAGAACTTTAAATGTGCAGCGCATTACGTAAATGCTCTCCCATGGAGGATTTGGTGTATTTAGGCTGTAGCCCCTGTGGTGAAATTACAGGTAAAATGCCTGACTTCCTGGGAAAGCTAGTAAAAAGAGCTTTATTAAAGGGCGAGCCAATGGCAAGGCCAGCAGTGTGTTATTCTTCTGACACAAAGGCAACGCAAAGTGTTTTACATCAGACACACAAAAGATGCAGGAAACGTTCAAAAGAACTCCATTAAACTAGACATGAGACTGATAAAAGAGCTTTAGTGTAGAATGGATACATAGGCTTTATTTTAATAAAGGAAGAAGACAAGTGCAGAGGAAAAAAATAATCAGATGAAGGCTCATCATAAATGTAGTTCATATGGAATCAAATTACCTCCTATTGGACTCATACTGGGTCAAACTGGCTCATACTGGACCATACCCTGGCTCATACTGGTCAAACTGACTCAAACTGGACTAAACGTACTCATACTGGGTCATACTGGATGATATTGCACTCATAACTGGCTCATGTTGGACTCATACTGGGTCAAACTGATTCATACTGGACAAAACACACTCATACTCTTACTGGATGATACTGGACTCATACTGGGTCAAACTGACTCATACTGGACTCAGATAATAGGCTGCATTCATTATTCAGCCTTCAGTGGTTTACTGACGTGTGTGTGTGTGAAGATTTATGATCGTTCCCTTACGTCGCAGCGTTACAGCTTCTCATACGTGCTTCATTCAGCTACTCACACACCAGCCTGTTATCGCTGCTTATACACACACTCATAAATGTGTGTGTGTCATTCGCTCGGACAAACATCTACACATCACGGCAAGGAAATGTCTCTGGTACAGAGCTCCTTTTTGCTGGGCTAGATTAATGAGGTAGCAGACCCCAGGGTGAAAATCTGCTACGAGCCCCTCGGGACCTCCCAACCCCCTGAGGATACATGCAGTTGATCATAGCTTGTTGGTATGATGTGTGACGCCTTTCAGAGGATGAGAGACTCAGGTGAGGACATGCCTGAATTAGAAACGACTGGAATACCGTTTAGCCCAGGTCCACTGTGTTAAGTAATTTAATGCTGTTTATTTTTGGAATATGGTATGAATAAGTACAAAAACGACTGAAATTATAGGAGCCTCAAGGCAAAATTTTAACACAGGCCCCCAAGATATTAGCACAGGCTCCTATGATTTTTACAAACAAATTAGCAGTTAATAAGATTACCACAAATTGACTTTGGGGGCCCCTGGGCCACCTGCTCACTTTACACAGTAAGCGAGGCAATCACGTGTTTGAGAACATACACGTGCACCAGCAAACACGCACATCGTCATCAGCGATTAAATGCATGTCAGCATGTGACGGCACAATGTCATCACCGTAACATAAGCGTCTGCAAAACACAATCTTTGTCAGGCCGTTGTAAATATTAACCATATTTAACAGGATGGAAAGCAATTACACAGGGGCTGAATTAAAGCGTTATGACCGCAGAGACAAACGAGGACATCACAAGGATACTTCTAATAAAGACTTAATGCCTGCTTTGCCTGTAACAAGCATATTTTCTCAATAGGAACATCTTAGGAGAACAGATAGCAGGAGGATTCATCTCCCAGAGACTCCAGCACTTCTCCCGAGCGCAGCACTTACTGCGCTCTTTTTGCTTAGCATTGGAGCAATCATGCAGCTAGACGCGCTGGATCTGACCTGACAAAGGAGTCTTATTACCCTCCCATAATTGGAAGCGCTTGGCGAGGAGGGGGCCGCAACATCGTGATTCCATTTACAATATTTACAACTCAATAAACATTCCGTTTCATCCCCTGTCCTTCATGCCTGTGAATTCTAGATAACACAGAGGTTAAAGAGAACACTAACTATAAACTGGCTCAAAGGAGAGCATATGGAAGAGAGGACTGAAGGATCCCTTTGAGAATGGCTCGACTTTACCTTTGCATTACAGCTAAATGGTATCGGGCGTGAGGCTTGAATTAGCGGTGAAATCAGGCGTGGGATACAGTCGGCCTTTTGAGGATCTTAGAGCTCCTGGACTTGCTGGAATATTTACAGACTGCCGACCGACTCCGAAATCAGATGAACATGTGCTTAATGTGTGTTATCCTACAGGGACTGAGGACATGCTTGTATCACGGATGGAACATTAGTACATTTTTCTGTAATATACGCAGGGAAATCTGAGACTTAAAACAAACAGATGATGCTACACGTTGCATTTCTGGCCTCATATTTATTGTTTATGGATCCCCATTAGCTTCTGCAGTGCAGTTGCTAGTCTTCCTGGGGTCCATCAATACATAATTACATACTTACATAAGAAAACATTAAATCAAACAGATATAAAATATACAAATTAAACAGGCAATATGTAGCTTTTAAAAACAGTTAAACAGGGCATCACGTAGCAGCAATGCAAAATATTACATTACACATAAGATAAGATATACTTTATTTGTCCCATAGGTAAACAGCCAGTAACACTCAACATTTCATAGAGTTTAGAGTCTTTACACATATAGGAATAAAGGAGTTTATATCCAATCTGCATCACGGGACTCTGTATCTTCTACCTGAAGGTAAAATCTGGAACTCTAAGACATGAGTTGAATCGGACACAATTTTCCAGGCTTGTTTTTCCAGTGACTGCTCACAAATTAGTTGAAAAGGTAGATCGTTTTTAGCACCCGCAATTTTCATAGCAGATTTAACCAGGTGAGCCATTTCGGATTTTAGCTGAACTGACAAATTCCCAAACCAGGTAGTTTAATGTATGCCGATAAAGAGAGGAAGAGATAATATCCTGGCTAAAAGAATTTATTTCTAAATGTAGGGTAGCAAAAATGTTACGCTTGCAAGGAAGTGCTTGGTGAAAATGTCAGATCTGATCTACAACATGATCTTTTCCTTTTACAGTGTCCTTGTACAAAGCATCTCGAGCATGTGTGTGTGTGTGTGTTTTGTGCTCTTGGGACATGTTCCAGTCTGCTTCATGCTCTGACCTCTTTGCTGAAATTGCATGGATGTACTATAGCATATGTATATTTGCAAAGGAAAGAAGTCCAGATAAAACGAGTCTGATGGGGTGACTGAAGTGCATCTCCTGCTTAAAAATTGACCATCTGCCGCTGAAGCTCCTCCAACACGGTGACACGCGATCTTCCGTCTGTGTAATCCTGTGTCGACGGTGAACTCCCACAGAGGGCCTGAAGGGGTGCTAACAGACCTGCTGCTCGGATCTGCAGTGTATTAGCCTTGATGAGGATGCAGCGGCGTGTAGAAACGACAGGCTTCTGCCGTAGCGCCGTACGCCGCATTAGCATCTGCTGGGCCATACAATGGGAGATAAATCTGCAACAGGCGTGATGCATCTTCATTAAAGTCGCCACTTACCACCTCACAGAAAAACTGCCAAAACTGTCTCTGAAACCAGATGCTACGTTTAAGCTTTGTTTTTTCAGATTAGTGTAGTTTATGAAAAATATAATAGACAGCGAACACCACAAATGATAAAAGCTCAGTTTGGGAGAATGTTTCCTGCCACTGCCAGGTAAATTTAGACATCAATCTTGGTTAGGCAATTACATGCTAAGATGATAATTTACACATAGTTTAATAGCATGCTGTGACTCTTCAGCTCTGCACATTCCAACAGAGACAACTCTAGAACTGGCTCTCCATCCTGCAGCTGTGTCGCATTAACGAGTGCAGCTACTTCTCAGTTTTACTCTCAAACAAAATTAGAAAAATACTTTTCCTTCATTGTTCCAAGAACATTTGTTTTTGTTGTTTTGACAGCTTTTAGGAGAAAAAAAACTATTCATGCTTCACTTAGTAACTGATTGAGTTTAAGGGGTTCATGTATGTCTGGGTTTTGGGTTTTTCTGAGTTTCAAGGAAAAGGTCTGAGCTTACTGGTCTCGATATTCCAACCCTCATCTTTGTTCATGAGGTTTTGAGTGATTGAAAGAGCGAAACTGCACATACAAATGGCCAAAATATGTTTTCTAGGTAGGGTGCTGGTACTCACCCTTAAAGGACCAGACGACCCATTTTGCATGTTTGAGCTTAATATATTCAATTTTCATACATGTAACATTACTGACAATCATTTCCCAAAGTATACTACTGGAACGATGAATTAAAAATGTTTTTCCTACCTTCCAGACTGGTTTCAGTTCATTCTGGTACGTTATTAAAATCAACTTATTGATACTTGATACTTAAAATGTTCTTGGGATAGATAATCCATCATCACGACCAAGATGTATTCAGATTCAGGTTTTTTTTTTTTTTTTTTTTTTTTTTAGAAGTTATGTGATTTTAGCATTTAAGCGTAATAAAAAGCGTGGAGTGAATGTATGTATGGAGTGAAATATAGTCCCAAAAGAAGACCTGCGTTTATGGAAAAATTTAAAGGACCATGACTTCATAAGGCTGCGTAACTATTAGCAGGAGAAACATGGATTTTTAAGGTGAGTGTATCACTTGAATATTTGATTTTGAAAGATTAAGAGATTTTACAAAATATCAGGAAACCTGAAATACAGTTTTATCCTTTGGGAAATGATTGTCAGTTATGTAAATGAAAATTAAATATATTAGGCTCAAACATGCAAAATGGGTGGTATGCCCCTTTAAGACATCAGAAGGGAACTGCTGTTCTCTCCCATTGAAAGAAGACAGCTGAGGAGGTTCAGGTAGTTAATCAGGGTGCTCTTGGATGCTCCTGTAGAAAGATATTCCCAGGTACAGAGGAGGCCAGAGATCCAGGATTCTCTAGAGGGATTATATGTCCCATCAGGACCAGGATGCTTTCTGATCCACCAGGTAGAACAGGAGTACGTGGCAAGAGAGGAGACACGTGGGCTACTTTGCTCAGCCTGTAGCCTCTGTGGATCCAGGGCTGGATAAGCAGTGGAGAAACAATGGATGGATGGGTTCCTACAATTCTAGGTTCAGAAACTAACATTTCAGCAGCGATACAGTTTTTATGGAGATAAAACCTGCGACCTTTCAATGACCAGACAATTTCTATAACCACCACGCCACCCACACCCAGCCTATAGGCAATTATACATGCAACAAGAGCGCATGAAGATAAATGAGCGCACATCTGATGAAACGTTAACCTCACAGGCTCCCTTAGATAGATTAAAGAAGCTGGGATCACCTGGTGAGGCTCGTGTGATCAAGGAGTGTACCGTCCTCAGATATTTTACTTCAGAGGGAGCCACCTTTCCTGAGAACATTGAGTCTCCCTCTGATCACTGCATCCCACAATTGACATTTCGTCTATGTGCTGGAATGATTAATGCACCTTGGCATTCATTTCCTGCAAGCACAAAAGGTCACTAGTATTTGCTTCTGGACTCAAATATGAGCTATAACCAGAGCAAAATCAGACAAAAAAGGCTGGACTTCAAATCTGGATTATGGAGCATTCTTATTATATTTCTATGCAATGTGGGTTTCAAATTTAAGTTGAGGGGGCTGCTTTTTTTTTTTTTCCCCCCTCCTTTATTGTGAATGTGGTTGGTTTTTAATGCTTTAAAAGTATGGCCATCGTTATAATACCTATAGTGTGAGGTTATGGTTTGATTTTTAATGATTTTCATTGAAAAACTCCTGATTTCAGCTGATTTCCACACAGATCTTATTTTCATCTGCACCCAGAAGTTGTTGCATTTCCTGTCCGGTTGTGGTTTGATTTTTAATGATTTTTGATTTTTTTAATGATTTTCATTGAAAACCTCCTGATTTCAGCTGATTTCCATATGGATCTTATTTTTGTCTGCACCCAGAAGTTGCTGCATTTCCTGTCCAGAGAAAATTCTGCAGTAAAGTACAGTATTACTTTAAAGGATGACATGTTACATATAACATATTTCAAAGACTCTGAATGTTATCTGAATAATGGACTTTTGGCTTAGCATTTTAGAAGGTATGTAATCATTTTAAGCAATTTGCAAAAACCTATATATATATATACAGCCTGTACCTGACAGTATCAGGTTATTCCTTCTTATTTTCATCAGAAGCAGAACATGAAAAGTCCTTGGCAAACTGGAAAGATGGACTAAAAACTAATTCACAGTTTTATTTTTCATCGTGGCTCCTTGAATGAGACTCTGGGCTTCTAATTGTCTCCACGTAAGTCAGCAGAGAGGAAGGACCGAGTGTCATGGCTGTGTACCACACACACACACACTTCAACATATCAATAATGCATGGGGAATCATTTCACAAAAATCGATAATCTTTACCGCACACACACATGGGCCGGCTTGAAGGATCGAGCTGATGTTTGAGCAGCGTGAACAAGGTCACGCGCAGTCAGAGTTGCTCAAACACACTTCAAATCCATCAGATTAAATTCGATAAACAGCGTCGCAGTGTAGAATGATTGTGAAATGAGAACGTGAGAGATCAGGAGAAAAGGGTAAGTACAGTTCAAGTTCAAAGCCAAAGGCTCATCTTTCATCCGGCGGCACCGAGGGACATTTGCACAGCGCTGTAACAACGATCTGTCAGTGTTAATGACAGATGAGTGGTGATTTATTTTGCTGCACTGCTGTTAAACAAATCACTTGATAATCCAGTATACTATTCTCCATTATGACAAGGATACTTATATCAGTATTTATGAGTGGGAGATACACACTCCCAACCAAATTACTGTTTGGCCACTGGAGGATAGAAGGTTTCTCCGACTTTACAGAGAAAGAACATTTATTCTAATTATATTATATTATAAATGGTTAGAATTCACTGTGGGTTTTGAATTAAGATTTTAACTAATGCAATGGCAAAATAGAACAATTTTCATAAGCTGTGCTGCAAATATCTACATCTTCTTAAGCTATTTTTATCTGTAAATGAGTCTTGAAAATCTAAGTTTTTATTAACAGATTATGTCAACATGTTTCCAGCACAAAAAAGTGAAGATCATTAAACCTCATAGCAAGAATTAAAGCTGATGATTGATTTGTATCACTGCAACTATTAAACAGCAAAATGGTCTTTTTTTTTTTACCAAGTGATTTTTTNAAAAAAAAAAAAAAAAAAAAAAATCTGCCAATGTAGTGAAAAATTACATTAATGCCTCACTTATGAACCTTTCAAGAACCTGGAACATGCCGTCATTTTGCACCAAGGAACGAGAACCCATTTTACAACCAGAATTAAAGCTCCTGAAGCTTCATTTGTTTTTGTTTTTTTTTTAAGCTCTGACTGCAGGGCAGGTAAGCTTCTCCAAACCTTATCAAGCAGAAGCTGCCACCTTTTGATCAAGACTTCTTTTGACTTTATTCCCTCCATGTTGTCGTGTGTGTGGTGGAAACAACACAGCTGTTGCACTATAGACATCACTCTCAACTTCCATTCCATCGTCACGGTGCTTGAAGCTTGTTGATGCGAACAAAGAACTCGCCAACTCGCTGTGTAGCTCCACACTAGTTATTTTCTGGTAAAGTAGTGCCTAATTTAGTTTTAGTCCAAAAATGTCCATTATGTCAACATATTTCCAATACAAATCAAAATATTTCGAGTATTTCTAATTAAAGGACCATACCACCCACTTTGCATGTTTGAGCCTAATATATTCAATTTTCTTATGTTACTGACAATCATTTCTCAAAGGATAAAACCGNCATGTTTGAGCCTAATATATTCAATTTTCTTATGTTACTGACAATCATTTCTCAAAGGATAAAACCGTATTTCAGTTTTCTTGATATTTTGCAAAATCTCTTCATCTTTCAAAATCAAATATTCAAGTGATACACCCACCTTAAAAATCCATGTTTCACCTGCTAATTGTTACGCAGCCTTATGAAGTCACGGTTTAAATTTTTCGATAAACATAGGTCTTCTTTTGAGACTACATTCCCTGATGGAGGCATACATTCACTCCATGCTTTTTATTACGTAACTTCTAAACAAATCTTGAATACACGTCTTGTTGGTGATGATGGATTGCCTATCCCAAGAATGTTTCAAGTATCAACAATTTGATTTTAATAGCGTACCAGAATGAACTGAAACCAGCGGCAGTCTGGAAGGTAGGAAAAACATTTTTAATTCATGTTCCAGTAGTATGCTTTGGGAAATGATTGTCAGTAATGTAATATGTATGAAAATTGAATATATGAGGCTCAAAAAGAAAAATAACTATGGAAAAGTACATAAAATAAATAACAACCTTGCCATTATTAAGCAGCTCCTATTTATTAAAATGGATAACTGTGAATGTGAGAAAGATCGAGAGAGAGAGAGAATGGGCGAATGAGCAGCACTATTTCACCGTTCCTGGAAATTGAAAGTATTCATCTGAGTAATGTTTTCATTTAAACAAATGTCTAGCAAATGTCAAACAAGAAATGAGACAGTAAAATGTGCAATCTGAGTAATTATGACAGATGCGTCACTCCGGAAAGGTTAACAAGAATGACGTTGAATAAACTCTGCAAGTTATTAGACCGTTAGCTGTGTGTTAACTTCACACATTCTGTCAAAGCAAACAGAATGATATAAAAACATAGAATTACAAGTGCTGTTAGTAACACGAGGCATCATATCGGCGTTTCAGCACACACACACACACACACACAGTCTGTTGTTTGGAGCACTGAAGCATTATTGTCACACACTTTCCAGAGTTTAGCTGTCAAGTTGTTGAGTAGGATAAAGTCTTTTTCCCTGGATGGTTTTAAAGCCCACAGGGTAGAAAAGCACACTGCTCTGCTGCCCTGTTATCGCATAAAAATAACGAAAGGCTACGAGTTAAAGGCTTCTGGACTTCCTGACTGGACTGTGGACTGAATTTCTGCTTAGATGTCACAAAATAACAAGTAATTAAAAAATGTTACAGATCGCAGATATAAATCAGCAGCCCAGAGCAGCTAATAAACCAAACTTATTCAATTACCGACATTACGACTCTTACCAACATAAATTTACTGGTAATCATAATCTTCCCTGATGATATTGCCTGAATTATATTTAATTAAGGCTCTGTTTTTTCTTTTTCTTTTATTTTTTTTTTTATAAATACACTGATTTCTACTCAGATTTATGCCCTCACACACCCAGATTTTCCTGAAACAGCCAGAGAAACTTGCTGTGGTTGAAACTTTTAAGCATGCTGCACTCAAGGCCACGCCCCCATCTGTGATATCACAGCAGGTGTTTCATATTAGCCATCAGTGTGACAATAAATCATCTGGTTTCAGTGATTGGCCTGTAAGTGGAGCCTGTTTGAAAGTTTCCATTATGTGGTCGTTAAAGGACCATACCACCCATTTTGCATGTTTGAGCCTATTATGTTCAATTTTCATACACGTAACTTTACTGACAATCATTTCCCAAAGCATACTACTGGAACAGTGAATTAAAAATGTTTTTCCTACCTTCCAAACCACCATTGGTTTCAGTTCATTCTGTTATTAAAATCAACTTGTTGATACTGAAACGTTCTTGGGATAGGTAATCCATCATCACCAACAAGATGTGTATTCAGGTTTTTTTTTTTTTTTTTAGAAGTTTTGTAATTTTAGCATTTAAGTGCAATAAAAATTGCAGAGTGAATGTATGCCTCCACCGGGGAATATAGTCCCAAAAGAAGACCTGCTTTTATCGAAAAATTTAAGCAACTGTGACTTTATAAGGCTGCGTAACTATTAGCAGGTGAAACATGGATTTTTAAGGTGGGTGTATCACTTGAATATTTGATTTTGAAAGATTAAGAGATTTTGCAAAATATCAGGAAAGCTGAAATACAGTTTTATCCTTTGGGAAATGACTGTCAGTAATGTAACATGTATGAAAATTGAATAGCCTCAAACATGCAAAATGGGTGGTATGGTCCTTTAACATGGATT
The DNA here is from genome assembly GCA_014773175.1 of Lucifuga dentata. Lineage (NCBI taxonomy): Eukaryota > Metazoa > Chordata > Actinopteri > Ophidiiformes > Bythitidae > Lucifuga > Lucifuga dentata. The sequence continues at coordinate 151,182 of VXCM01002392.1, forward strand.
AAATGAAATTTAAAATAAAAAATATGAAAATGCAAAAGCTGAAAATACTGTTTATCACGTGAGCAACACGCAGATCACCCATGTTTTTTGATGTTACGATACTCTTTAAATCAGTCTTCCTCAACGTCTGGACCGAACCACAACTGTCTCTCAGCAAATTATATTTTTCACATGTGTTATTTTTATTATCTCCAGGACATTGCTGCAATGCAACGAGTCAAAATTCTCCGCTTTCTCCGTAGCGGAGAAAGTGAAACAATGTCTGACGGTTCCACTGTCTGTGTGAGAATGTCTGCTTTGGTTTGGTCCAATCACATTCAGCGTCCCATCATCTCCATTACAACGATGGGGTGACACAGCATTGGGCTCATTGAGAGTTGACACTGCAGAATGACAGTTGATAGCACAGGTAGTTTCATCAGTCCTTCCCCCTCTTTTCTTTGTTTGACCTTTAAGATTTGTATTTGAGTACCCCTGCTTTAAATTCATCATATACTGTCTGTTGTGCATCTAATTTGGGATGATATCAATAAAATGTGTTTTCCAAAAGCAGATGTTGACGCACGGTTAAATGTTTTTGTGTATTTGGCAGAAACGGATCACGGAAAGCAGCTTTAGGATTTCCAGTTCATCGCGCCGCTCAGAAAATCATCTTCTCCGACAGCATCAGTGATCATCTCTCTGCACCAACCAAACACTCTGACTTTCTCTGTGGTGCAGCAGAGGAGAAAAGAAATCAGATGTGGGGGAAAATCGTCCTCATTAACCTTCGATCGAAAGCGTGCGAGGAGAGAACAGACTGCTCGCCAGACTTGCTAAATTAAAAACTTTTGGACTGAAGGAGCCTCTGCTGAGTGATTTTCTTTTCCCTTTGTTTTTAACTTTGTTTGTGTTCTCTGCGGTCTCGGTTCAGTTGCTGTATAACTTCTGGTGCAACAGTTTAAAATCGATGTTATAACAGGTTCTGATACTTGAAAGAAAGGAGAAAAGTTTCAGACGAAGCAATATCGTTTAATTGCAAAGAAATTGAGAGCACTAAAAGGTGGAGCTGCGTTCACCTTCCTTTGTCATCATCTATTTTACAATTATAATGATTATTTTGTATGTTGGCCCTGACTTTTGGAAGCAAAGAATCTTCTTTCACAGCCTCGCAGCTTATTTTAAAGCAGAGTCTGAAACATTCCACATGTTCAAACTGCATTAAAGATGAAGGAGTTTTTAGTGTAGCATTTTTTTGTATTATGCAGGGAAACCAAATAACCAAGGACATTTCTGGACAAAATCGCAGCTTAAAAGCAGTTACAGCATGAGGAGTTTCCAATATTTCAATTAATTTGTTAAAGGACCATACCAGCCATTTTGCATGTTGGAGCCTAATATATTTAAATCTCATACATGTTATGTTACTGACATTCATTTCCCAAAGGATAAAACTATTTCAGCTTTCCTGATATTTTGCACAAGCTCTTGATCTTTCAAAATCAAATATTCAAGTGATACACCCACCTTAAAAATCCAGGTTTCTCCTGCTAATAGTTACACAGCCTTATGAAGTCATGCTCCTTTAAATTTTTCCATAAACGCAGGTCTTCTTTTGGGACTATATTCCCCGGTGGAGGCATACATTCACTCCATGCTTTTTATTGCACTTAAACGCTAAAATTACATAACTTCTAAAAAAAACCCTGAATACATGTCTTGTTGGTAATGATGGATTACCTATCCCAAGAACGCTTCAAGTTTCAACAAGTTGATTTTAATAGAGTGAACTGAAACCAATAGCAGTCTGGAAGGTAGGAAAAACATTTTTAATTCACTGTTCCAGTAGTATGCTTTGGGAAATGCTTGTCAGTAACCTTACATGTATGAAAATTGAATATATTAGGCTCAAACATGTAAAAATGGGTGGTGTGGCCCTTTAATACATAATATCAAACTAGTAAGAAGTCCAGAATCTTAATCAGTAAATGCATCAATGCACAAGTGGTTTATAACAGCCTACAATAATCTTTAGTCAACAAATTACGGATATTATTCTCTTGCTGACCAAATTTATTCACATTTCAGTTTTTAATAAATAAATTGTCTAAATGTAACCTAGTTAAGCCTTGTTGCTGTTAGTTTTTGCTGATTTACATAAAGATTTTTTTGCTAATTTTTGTGTCCTGCTCGATGAGGTATTCCACCAATATTTTTTCATCTGATTTCTATTTTAAAATGTATAAAAATCAAACACTGAAATTCTGCAATTAATCAGGATAATTATCTAGATAAATGTGACAACTTGGAGTCATGTTGTCGAGCTCTACAGCCTCTTTTCAGCTGGAGGATACTATCTCCTCTCTTTTGTGCTCTGAATAAAAAGTGCGACACTTAAACTCCGGTCCGGCTTTGTTCCCTTATCTTGTCTTCCATACTGTCTCTGTTCAATGAAGTCCAGAGTTTACAGCTTCATAAAGTGAAACGCTCTTATAAATACTATATGCTACGCCCACGTGTGTATATCACACACTGGGGCTAATACCTTGAATTTAAAGGACCATACCACCTATTTTGCATGTTTTGTAGGAGGAAAAGGTAGGAAAAACATTTTTGATTCACCTTCCAGTAGCATGCTTTGAGAAATGATTGTCAGCAACGTTACATATATGAAAATTGAATACCGTATATACTCCACTATAAGCCTATCTTGACTATAAGCCGACCCCCGATTCTGACCTGCAAATTTAGATTTTTAAAGAAACCCACATATAAGCCGAACACCTGATGTTGTTCTATTTGTTCAGCAAATTACCTGTGTTTTTCTGAGAATTGCCATAGTATTTCTGTGATTTTCTGAAAATAATTCACTACTGGTACCAGTAAACAGCTGATTACTGTAAGTGACATTAGCTAACATTAAGTTTTCCGGACTCCTCTTCCTCATCTGNAGCTGATTACTGTAAGTGACATTAGCTAACATTAAGTTTTCCGGACTCCTCTTCCTCATCTGAATCCACTGATGAAGGTAAGAAAAGCTTTACAAATGAGCTATAATTATCACGGCACTTATATAGCTGTGTAATTATGGTGATTTTTTTATTTTTTTTGGTTAAGAATCTCACCCATTCAGTAATTATCCTGTGCCTGAGTCGATGTGGGACTGTCTATGAGCTGGACATTCCTCGATATGGAGTTTTGGAATTCCCTCAGCCGATGTTGTTCCATCAATTTATTTGTTTAGCAAATTACCTGTTTTTCTGGGTATTGTTATCGTATTCCTCTGATTTTCTGAAAATAATCCACGTACCGGTAAACATATTTATTTCAGCAGCTGATTACCGTAACTGACGGATCACGGCGCTTACTGGCTGCCATAAAATGTGCTGAATAAGATGTTTAGTCAGGAAATACATCATTCTAAGGTATGATTTAAATTATTTCCNGTGCTGAATAAGATGTTTAGTCAGGAAATACATCATTCTAAGGTATGATTTAAATTATTTCCATGGTAGTGGTAATGGATAGTATTTCCAACCTGGGAAATTTTGTTCTCTGGGATCTGATTTGAATTACTCATGTATAAGCCGAGCCCCGATTTGTGTTGTGAAATTTGGTAAAAAAAAACCAAACAAAACAAAACAAAAAAAAAAAAACTCGGCTTATACTCGAGTATGTACAGTATATTAGGCTCAAATGTGCAAAATGAGCATGAGCAGTACGGGCATGTCATTTGTATGCTTGTGTGGTAACACGCGGTGCCATGTTGCTGCATGAAAGTGCACTACTTTGCTTTATTGTACACGCCTGAGGACATGACAGGGACAGAACGAAGGAGTGCCAGATGTGCAAAAACGCTGCAACTGATCATTTCTATCGCAGCGTCCTGTGGGTGCAGGTCTGCAAAAAGTGTGACATGCTTCTGTTCAGTGGATCCGCTGCTCCAGTCCTGGCTAAACGAACGATGAAATACAGCCAGATGGGATAAGAATAAAAACAGCTCCCTGGAAAAGGAGAAGGGAAAAAAAGAAACCACCATGAAGGCCGAGCAGAGTCACAGGAGAGAACACCGTTTCATACCGAAAATGATCTCAATCCCACGAAGAAGAAAGAGCAGTGAGGAGAGAAAGTTCCACTCCAGTGGCCGTGAAACGATTAATTTCATAGAGAAATTCTGCTGGAAAAATAAGAACAACTTCTCTGGGTCCTGACAAGTCTGAGGCGTGATCACTGTTTGTGGAGCTCCGGCTGGATTCATCCTGTTGTCTTCATATTTGTGTGACAGTTTTAACACCAGCCGTGCACAAACATCTCAGCAAAGTGTCACTCGGCTCTCAGCAGTTTCCTAAAAGTGACAACTTGTTCCTGCATATTAAAATGACAAGCTGCTTCAAAGCTTTACTACTTATTTTCCCTTTCACTCCCAATGTTCTTCCAACTCATAATATACAGATGTACTACAGTATAACTGAGTACATTTGCTCAGGTACAGTTTTTGAGGTACTTGTACTTCGTTTTTTTGATTTTGTTTTTCCTTCTACTTGACTACATTTCAGGAATACTGTTACTTTAGACCAGGGGTCGCCAACCCGTCAATCGCGATCGACCTGTCGATTTTTAAGACACTCAAAAGAGATCGCAAAGCATTAGGGAATAATAAAATATTGTTTTAACCTATCAGAATTTATGTCATTTATATATTTTTTCGATCCAGCCAATTTGGAAATGCTATGACATGTCACTCTCCTGTTCTCCTGTCTGATTGGCTGGCTGGATCACGGTATTGCCGTGGCCGTGAAGCCACAGAGCCACATTCAAATACAAGTTAGCAACCAGCTAGCAATATGATAAGATGGCAGAGAATATGCAAAAGACCTACAACTTTCATTCCAAATGGGAGCACAAGCTTTTGTTCACTTTGGTCAACGACAGACCAGTCTGCCAACTTTGTAACCAAGCAGTTGCACTGGCGAAAAAAGGCAACCTGGAACGATATCACGTCACTAACCACCAGAAATTTAAAGACTTCCCACCCAAAAGCACTCTGCATTCTGCCAAAGTGACTGACTTGAAGTCGGCATTGAAGACACAGCTGCTGTTTACAAAGTCCACAGAAAAAAGAAAGGCTGCAGCAGAGGCCTCATTTCCTGTGAGTAACCTTTTGGCCAAGTNAAGTCCACAGAAAAAAGAAAGGCTGCAGCAGAGGCCTCATTTCCTGTGAGTAACCTTTTGGCCAAGTACAAAAAACTGAAGCTCCCTTTGCCTTGCTAAAATAAACTGCATGTAATGTATTGCAGTTATTTATATTTTAATTTCTGCCTTCTTGGCTGATTTTGAGAGAAGGTGAGGATACCGGTATTTCAGTTCATACTGTGCCTTGACAAAGCGCACATACAATAGTCTGAATTAAAATTGTTAAAAATGGACTGTTTGTAAATAAAAGAGGCAGTATTATTCAGCATTTAAACATTTATGGGTGTTTATTTCTTATATTTATGAACGGTAGATCTTGGCCTATATTTAGACATGAGAAGTTATCTTGGTTTGGAAAAGGTTGGTGATCACCGCTTTAGACACTGCAGGTTTTAAGTTCCAGTTCCGATTTTTTTTTGCCTATATTTGATTTTTGTGGCCCACATCCACACTTGTGTTTAATGGTTTAGACCTGAAGCAATCTCGATGCACAAACGAGGGTTTAGCTTCCAAAAGGAGGTAAACAACATGCAAATGAGACAGAAATAATTATACAAACTATTTCTTTCTAAAATGTCTTTAAAGTTCCACAATGAGTTTATGACATTTTAAAGGGCCATATCACCAATTTTGCATGCCTAATATATTCAATTTTCATACACTTAACGTAATGACAATCACTTCCCAAAGCATACTACTGGAACGGTGAATTAAAAATGTTTTTCCTACCTTCCAGACTGCCACTGGTTCACTTCATTTTGCTATTAAAATCAACTTGTTGATACTTGAGACGTTTTGGTAATCCATCATTGCCATCAAGACGTGTATTAAGGATTTTTTTTTTTTAGATGTTTTATAATTTTAAAATTAAGCCCAATAAAAAGCACAATAAAAGAGTGAATATATGCCTCCACTGGGTAATATAGAGCCAAAAGAAGACCTGTGTTTATGGAAAAATTGAAAGGACCATGACTTCATAAGGCTGCATAACTATTAGCAGGAGAAACATGAATTTTTAAGGTGGGTGTATCGGTTGAATATTTGATTTTGAAAGATTAAGAGATTTTGCAAAATATCAGGAAAGCTGAAATACAGTTTTATCCTTTGGGAAATGATTGTCAGTAACGTAACATGTATGAAAAGTGAATATATTAGGCTCAAACATGCAAAATGGATGGTATGGTCCTTTAAGGTAGAGAAAAAAGGATCAGAGCACTTGTTGCAGTTTGGGTGCATGTCAGGCCGATCTTCGAACTTCACCATGAATGTGGCACAAAATAAATCTAAGAATATTTGCTTCCACATGCTTTTTTTTTTTTTTTTTNTTTTTTTTTTTTTTTTGTTATTACTCTTTGCACAATCACAACAACTAGTGACCTATCCAGGATGTCCCCTGCCTTTCACCAAAGTATTGCTGGGATAAGCTGCATTTATACAGGATGGATGGATGGATATTTACAACACATATCTGAGTACTTTTTGCTTTCTTCTTTTAGAATAATCTCCAGAATTAGTGACGGTACTTTCACTTTTGATACCGGAGTGAATTTGCATTTAATACTTCTTCACTTTCACTTTGGAAGAATTTTTAAAAAGTGGCACTTTTACTATAAATTTGTCTTTTTCTCTACTGTCATATCACCACATTTACTTAAAGTAACTGAGTACTTTCTCCACCACTGGTGTAAAAAAGTGATCGATGACATCATCCGACAGGGGTCACATCAGCCTTGTATTGGCTGTGATTGATATGTAGATCGGCGGCGGAGCTCCGTGCCACATCATTTGTGTCTCATCAGTCTATGATTGATGAAGTAGGTTCACCAAGGTCGGGATCGTGATATTTGACCTCCACCATGAACGTGCCAGGCAGAGAGATTAATGCACCTTAATAAAGTGGCCACAGCCACACTGTTATGGCATCTGACACATTGTTTCATAAATGGCAGAGGTTAACATCGTCTCTGCAAAGCTCGGTCCCTCCTCCCCACCATATATCAAAGTCGGGTTAGTTGAGTAAAGCATGCTAAAATTTTTGCATGACAGATTTTTCTGTTATGACTCTGAACACAGAAGGACATGCCTTCCAGTATTCTGTACCCTCATAAAAATCCACCAGCAGGTCCTTTGTGGTTCATGCTGTCACCAGCATCTCCTTAGCGTGGAGTCTATTGCCCTTTTTCAGCAGAGCGTGACACACACCACGCCGCTACAAACTCAGAAATCAGGGAGGGATACACAAAGGTCACTGGCTGACAGGACGAAGACATATTGTGCCCTGAGGAGATCCTCGAAGGAGTGAGCAACTTACTGATTTCACCCTCTCCGGTTTGAGCTTTCAGAAATATCGTCATTAGTATTCAAGGACAACAGTCATGCTTCAAAAGTCATGTGAATAGGGTGAGATTTCCTTTGGCTTTCAGCCGTCCTTAATGAAAACTGCTGCAGGCGATGCTGCGTTATGAGAATGCTGCCATAGCTGGAGACTGCAGAACTGTTGGACATTGTTGTTGATATGTCAGTTGTGTTATGGTCGATGCAAACACGAATTAATGCAAACGCTAATCAATACATATACCTGGAAAAAGATCAGTTTTCATTTACAAGGAACATTTTATTTTAGAACGGACCAGAGTGTCCATGACTGCTGTTCACATTCACATGCATTTTTTATATTCAGATTTTTAATATATTGTTCCTCCCTTCCAATCAGCCATTGTTTCTGCTTTCATTTCCATATGATGAATATTAACAATACATATCAATATTTAATGCACCTCTAAACAACTGCACCAGTAACATTTGGGTTTTGTTTTCTTTCTTTTTACTCGACATAATTGCAATAATAATAATAATAATAATAATAATAATAATAATTGCAAGTAGAAAATCTGCAATACCTTTAAATGTGGCAATAAAGGCATAAAAAGAAAAAGAAGAAGTATAGGGAAAAACAAAATATGCAAACAATGTAGACTGCAAAATCTACTTTGCTAAAGTTCTATTTGGTAGGAACATATTTCTTTGACCTCAAACCAGGATTATACCTAATTTTAGCCACAGTATGCAGAAGCAAGTATGAGTCGTGTTCATACTATTTCCACTAGGGGGCAGTGTGGCAGCCAAAACTAAATCATTAGAATCAGCACCGGAACGCCTACTTCTGTTTGCTCTACAGTTCAAAAAATGAAGGTTACAGCAGAGATGTTAGGCCATTAAACTTTACTGCCTTGCACAAGCCTTTTTTTCTTGTTGTCACTATTGCTGTCGTCATTTGACAAAAGTTGACATTGTTGTCCCAACTATTGTTTTAGGTTTTACATGAAGGATGTGCATGGCAATCATCACATGTATGAGTTTGTAGAGTGGGAAAAAGAGGCATCATGGGGTTCCTTTAGGTGTATGAGGTCTGAGGAAAAGATTTGTGACACTGTGGGTTTGTGTAAAGGGTTTGGTAATGGGTGCTGTGGGGGTTAAACCTGTGATTTTTCCCGCCGTAAGTCAGAAGTGAGATAAAGATAAAGGATTCATATTAAACAATCTGAATGAATGCAGCCTCAAGGGGGCACAAGCCAGTGTCCTCCTTGTGTCGGTCCCAAGCCCGAATAAAT
>VXCM01002393.1:0-74194 GCA_014773175.1 Lucifuga dentata
CATTGTGTTTGTCTATACTTGTGACTTAGATGCAGATCAGATCACATTTTATGACCAATTCATGCAAAAAACTAGGACATTTCAAAGGCTTCACATACTTTTTCTTGCCTGTACATTCTGCTTTAGAGATCCTCGTTTTAAAAAACCAATGCTAATAACAGGAAAACTTGCATATTAACCCCTTTAGTGCAATCGCGCTGCCCTGAGGGCGGTGGTGGTGACAAACTCAGACGTGCACAGCATAACAGGTGAGGTGATATTTAACAGAGCGCCTGAACATGTCTCAGATCAGATCAAAACTCAACATTTAAAAACTGACTGATCAGCTGAGTTACTTTATCAGAGTTATTGATCACTAACACATGTGAGGTAAATACAGTTTAAACGTCGCCCAGATTTCATATCGCTGAAATTTACCAGCCGAATGAAGCAGGTCTTAATGTTAGCTTGTGGGTTTGTTTTATGAATAGCTACCGCCACATGTAAATAAGGAAATATCACAGCAACGCCTCTTTAAGGCTAACGCTAACATATGTCGCTAACAGGCGTTTATGAATGAGGGAACGTGGTTACACCATGATATTTGTGCATAGCAATGCAGTAAATCATATGCTAAACTTTATGAATCTGACCCAATGTGTCATCCCGCTGAAACAGGTGTTTTTTAGAGTTCCTGGGGGAAAAATATATTATCTCATATTTATTTCAGGGTAAATGTGAAATTGAAATCTAAAAAAAGTAAATACTAATCAAAGCCAATCAGACAAACGCTGTGCCATTAAAAAGTACAATATTTTCTTCTGATATGCAGAGGTGAAATTTTTTTTTTAAACTTGCAAAATGAAATATTCAAGTAAGTACCAGTAACTTCAATTTGTATAGCACTTGAGTAAATGTACTTACCGTATATACTCGTGTATAAGCCAACCCCCTGATGCTGTTCTATCAATTTATTAGTTTAGCAAATTTCCTGTTTTTCTTNGTGTATAAGCCAACCCCCTGATGCTGTTCTATCAATTTATTAGTTTAGCAAATTTCCTGTTTTTCTTGGTATTGTCATAGTATTCCTCTGATTTTCTGAAAATAATCCACATACAGGTTGTGGCGGCTGTTTTAAAATGTCACCGCTTTAACGGGGCTTCTCTTCCTGACGCACACAGGAATGATAACATGGCGCTCGTCTTCTTCTCATAACTTATTTATTTTCAAAATCAAAATAACAAAATGTGACGTGAGGTGAGGTCAAAAACTACACCGCTGCCCCGTTCCTCATAAAACACTGATCAGCCTCCAGCTGAGCGTCTACGAATAGACTCCTTGACTTCACGGAGCCACGGCGGCTCAAGGAGGCGGCGAGGCTTCTTCACGGAGCTAGCCATGATCAATCAGATGAGATATAAATATTCAAAAATAATAACTTATTTGATTTCACTTTTCCCAAATTAAATATTTTAAACATTTGATAATTAACCAAGAAATGGCTCTAACACCGGTACCGGTAAACATGATATTTATTTCAGCAGCTGATTACCGTAACTGACCAATCACAGCAGAGCTTACCGACTGCTGCAAAAATGTGCAGATAAGATGTTTAGTCAGGAAATATCTCATTCTAAGGTATGATTTAAACTATTTTCCATGGGTAGTGGTAATGGTAGTATTTCCACTCCTGGAAATTTCCTTCTCTGGGATCAAATCTGAATTTCTCATGTATAAGCCAATCTGCGTTATGAAATTTGGTAAAAACAAAAAAAAAACTTGGCTTATACTGGAGTATATACAGTAGTTACTTTGTCCCTCTGAAGCTATAGTAACTACAAGCCTTTGAGCCAGAGGAGGACAGACAGAAGCTTCTTACTCCTGCAGGATTTTGCTGTAGGTCGTCTGAGGATAACCAAAGTCCATCAGCTCATCCAGAAGCTCATAAATGATGACAAAGTTGTCCCTGATGCTCTCCTCCTCCAGTTCTTTAAAGTACTCAGAAAAGACCTGAGGAGACCAGCAAAAAAACCACCGAGTCACCTGGAGGCGTCTTTGCTGCTCAGAGTAGCACTAGATCCTCCCCTTTATTTTATTTATTTAAAAGGGACAATGTACAATGCTAAACATAAATGTTGCCATTTAATGTATTGTACCAGAGTTAGCTTAGAGCTAATTTAACTAACGCAGAGACTTTCAAAGTGGGAGGCATGGCTCCCCCAGGAAATCTGTGCCTTATAGCCACAGGTTCATCTGACAGGCTTTTCAAGGAACCTACCATTAAAATGCTATTTTTGGAATTTTGCTGCAGGTAGCTGACATTTTTGGTATCAGCTGGGATGAAATTAATAAATCTCTCTTGTAAAAACGATTAAACCAATCCTCCACCTTAAGTGACTTGGTAATATTTTTGGCACATTCTGTCAAAAGAAGTAAGAATTATGCATCGCCACAAATTAAGTGACCACATAAACAGAACGCACATTTCAACATGGAGCTGACAGTAATGCAACATCTCTGACACTATGCTGGGTAGGTATTTTATGGGAAAATATCATTATATAATCACACATAAACTTACATCACAATAAATCACATAATTGTATTATCATCCGTTTCATTTCAATTTAACTTTACCAATTCAATACACAATGATTTGTTCAAAGTGTAAACAATTATTCTCTTCACAAAAGAAGACAGAGCCTCCACCTGAAGGCCTTATTTTTCCTAATTCATATCTGGGTGGAGCTGGGTACAGCAGGGTGGAGTCACATTATACTCAGCACAGCTACCACTGCTTAATACAAACACAGAGCTGAAACTGATGAATAAAAGATTGATTAATATTTCCCTGAGCCATTTCTGATGTTTTTTCTACTAACGTGGCAATGTACACAAAAACGTACCTGGATGATTTTATAGAGAAAAGAGAAAACCAGGGAGACACAGGCATTCTTCTTAGACGTTGCTACAACTGTTGACGCAAAAAGTTAAGGAAACTGCTGAATGAGACAGCCAGGTAAACGACAAATGTTTTAGTTTAGTTGAGTTTATCTGATATTATGAGATAGAAAAAATAAGCACATCTCAGATGTCAAGGATAACGCCACAAAGTCTGAGGTGTATTTCCGTTGCAGTCCTGTGGTTTCTACACTATGTTAAAACAAGGCTAAAAGGCACAATAGCTAAAGGCTGAAATGTTCGTTACACAAGAAAGAGGCAACAGGATGTTTTGCAATCGAACATGCTTACTGTAATGCATATCCACAGCAAATGTCACGTCTATCTGCCCAGTAATGATTGAGACATTTTGCACTCCAAAGTGTTGGACAGACGGACAGATGGCGAGACCAACATGGCCATCCTTAAGACGCACTGCTGCCATAGCAACAAGCCTGGACATGCTATTGAGCTTAACAGGGAAGAATGGGAATCAAAGCCAAAAGTTATGAAGCTGAAAAAATGAATATATCAAAATACTAGAAGCCGGCATTTTTTTTCCTAAAGTTTCTGATACATTTCCTGGATACAAAATCCTCAACACACAGAAGTGAACCTGCAACTGCACCATGCTGATGCTGAAGGACAGAGAGTCTCTGGCATGTACACATTTCTCATCATAAGTCACAGTTGATATTGGAACAAAAGAAGGAAGAATCCAGGGCGTTTAAAGGATACGGTACAGGTTGTTGTGTTTGATCCACATGAAGCGTACTCCTCCATGGGCCAGGATAGGAGACAGGTTTCCCTCCTCCTCCTTGTCCATCAGAATGGGCATGAAGTGCTCAATCTCTGACATGTCTACATCTCCTCTGTAGTTACGGCAGATCAGAACCTGAATCAAAATACAAAACAAGACCATTTCTGTTTGTCTCTGTTTTTCCCCTTCTTTTCTCAAATTTCCCTCGGGATCAATAAAGTATCAATCTATCTCTTCTTTCATCTTATCTCTTACTTATGAACATGCAGCCATGCAGTATTAAAACATATTGTCCTGGTTTGGGATTGTTATCGTGACTCAAAACTTTCTCAACACTGACATGACCAAGTGACATTTCACCACCACAAGATATATGAAGCATATTACTCATAACAATGAATACTACAAATTTCCAAAGAAATAACAGACTTTGACATTAGAATGTAAAGAGTCAGTGACACCCAAAAAATGCTTATCACATACAGAAATTGTGCTATTTTGGAAGGCATTAAGTACATCATCATCTTAATCAATATCAACCAAATTTAATTAGGATAATACACCTGTAGCCACCTCGTGTTGATTCATAATGGGGTTGCTGAGAATTTTTCCTTTGAATAGGAGGCTCATTTATATCATATATACAGATTTATATCAGGACAGGTTAGCAAATGCTCAGTTTTCTTGGAAAATAGATGAAGGTGGGCTGACATTAAACCACAGGAGAGATGCTGGCCTGACAGCACCTGTCCCACCATCACCAGCACGCACACACACACACACACACACACACACAAAGTCTCTGAAAGAGTGAGGCAGTGACCTCTGACATGTCCTTTATTCATCCATTTGAGGTATAATTATACTGTCGTGTCATGTTATCCAGCTGTTTTAATCTGTTTTCAACACGAATTTTACTTGATTAGTGAACATTTAACTCTCATTAGTTCGTCATTCCTGTTAATATTCAGTTTCTTATACAAACAAACCTGTGAAGTCTCTAGTCAGTAGCTTGACGTTACAAACATGAACTAAATCCACATCAAGCCTGACCCGCGGCGCTTACCTTGCCTTTCAGGTCCAGCACGTACACCGCGCTGGCGGACATTTTGGCCCCGAAGGCGCGCTGGTTTCAAAAGAACGCTGTGCGTCAAACGACACTAAGCACCGTTATTAAAACGGACATGTAACGGTAAGGACAGCATCCACCGACGCGTTTACATTGTAAGTGTCAAAAGCAGGAAGAAAGTTCGCCCTCTGTTCCCAACTTCCGCCCACAACAATAAGACTTCCGGTTTCGGAGTCAGGCTTTCACAATAAAAGCAGAAAATGTGCTCAGCCTGAAGTTCTTGAAGGGCTTTTTTTTAAAAAATACTTTTATTTTATGGATGTAGTTTCTCAATAAAGGTACCGATTAATAGTTGTTGTCATAAAAATAATGAAAATATATTACAAAAGCTACAAAAACCAGAAAATGGGGAATTGTGTGCGTGCGTGCGTGGCGTACCTGCCAACGGTTGATTATAGATCAGAGATCATTTACACCTGCGGACAAAGAGCTTGAAAGTCTGGGTTACAGTCCTGCTCAGTAGATGGCGCAAGCGCATTTTTGGTTTCCGAGTACAACTAAACACCACGAAGAAGAAAAATCATGTTCCAATCATTTCGAGGCTGAGGTTTGGACACACAGGGTTGAATGTTTCACTTTTTAAAATAGGAAAACATAACTCAGGAAGATGTAGTTATTGCAATGTAGATGAAACAATAGAACATGTAATGACAGAATGTCCACAGTATGCAGAGGAGAGAAGGGAGCTGATGAACAGTCTAAAACAGAGAAAGGTAAAATTTAATCTGAAAGATATGTTACAACAAAGCTCAGGGGCTTTATGTTATTCTTTTTTGTTTCATTATTTAAGGAGAACAGGGTTAAGTGTTAGAATATGAGATTATTATTGTGGTTTTATTATTATTATTATTTTTATTTATTTATTTATTTTTTGTTTTGTTTTGTTAAAGAAATAATTGAATCCAGATCCACACTCCTCACCAATTGGTGGCGGTAATGCACCAATTTGTTGTTTGCCAACCGCCATAAAATTTTACAGAAGAAGAAGAAGAAGAAGAAAAATCATGTTCCGGTTCCGGGTTTATTCGTTTGGCGGCAGTAACGCGCCAAATCAAATCCATGAAATGATTTCCTAACATCAGACAGAGAAAGGCTAGGCTTGTAACAGAAGTTCCTCTCTTTCACATATGTACCATTATCGCAGGTTACTTTACTAACGTGTCAGATCGCTACACGACCAAAATATACATTCTGTTGTGAATAACATGGAGGAGCTTTTCAGCAAATTATTACAAGTGAACATTCGGTGTAAGGACTGTGAGGAGAGGTAAGCCATCTGCGTTAGCATTAGCTAGTCTAAAGGACAGCAAGTTATAAGCTCAAACAGGCATTTACTGTCAGTAACGTCAAGTCTAACTGTTTTGGGCAGAAATTATGGCTTGGTTGCTTATTTGATAATCTAATGGTGATTTTTAAGGGTCCTGTTGAATTGCTCCTGAGTGCTGGACATAGTTTAAATCTCATATTTGAATGATTTCTTGTTCCTCGTGAAGAGTCACAGAGTTACCAAACGCAGCGTTGAATATTCCACTAAAAAAAAAAAAACACTTAAGCGAATTCTTCCAATAACCATAGAATATGAACATTATTCTGTGTTTCTGTATCAGCGTCTTTAGATGACTAGACTTTAGCTGTGTCCCAGTTACATACTAAATATAAGAGTTATTTGCTACCTAGTACATTTATACTGGAAAACTAATTGTGTCGCCTTACATACATGTATCGTCTAAGATAACAGCGAAAAGTAAATCAAAGCATTTAGATCCTTGTTGCTCATTTTATGGATTGCATACAAACTGCAAAAACTATTTACTATAACAATTAGTGCATACTATATGAGTGACAAATTAAAGGAAAAACCAACATAAAGTATCTTAGAAAGGAGTTGAGCCTCCAGGACAGCTGCAGTGCAGCTTTGCATAGATTGTACAAGTTTCTGGAATCCTGTTGGAGGGATGGAACACCATTTTTTTTTTTTTTTTAATATAGTCCCTTGTTTGGTGTTTTGATGATGGTGATTGAGAGTGGTGTTTTATAAGTTGGTCCAAAAATCTCCAATAAGTGTTCAGTTGGGCTGAGATGTGGTGTCTGTGACAGGCGTAGCATACGAAATATACACTTTGTGTGGTCTTGTTTTGATGAAAGTAGCCTAGTAAAATTGCTCAAAATGCTTGTAGGTTCAGTGATAACCGGCCATCATGCATTTGGTGAGAATCTCGTGATTAGTGACAACAATCCACATTCTTTGTCGCAGAAACATAGCCTGTTTTAATTTTTGTCCCTGTCAAAAATCTATCCATTTTGTACTTTACAGGATCATACCGGTGATCCTGCATGTTTGAGCCCATTATATACAATCCATATACACATACGTTACATATTTCCCAAAATATACTACTTCAGTGGTAAATTTCAGAATTGTTTTTCCTACCTTCCAGACTGTCATTGGTTTCAGTTCATTGCAGCACGCTATTAAAATCAACTTGCAGAGACCTGAAACACACTTGAGATACATGATCCATCACAGTGAACATTATGTCAATTAGGTTTTTTTTTTACTGAAGTAACTTTATTTAACTGATTCAACACAGAAGGCGATGTCTTCCTCCGCCAGGAAATATAGTCCCAGGAGAAGACGGCTTTTACCGAGAAATTAAAATGGCTGCGATTTCTTAAAATCGTGCATAAGTGTTAGCAGGTGAAACACTGAATTTTAAGGTGTGTATCATCTGAACATTTGATTTTGAAAGATTAGGGGATTTAAAAAAAAAATAACAGGAAAAATAAAATAATGTTTTATGTTTTGGGAATTGGTTGACAGTCACATAACATGTGTGCAGGTTGTTTGTATTGGGCTCAAACATGCACAATCACCAGCATGGTCCTTTAAATGCTAGCTTTCTGTCTGCAGCCTTGCTAACGTGAAACCACTACATTTGTTTGTTTAGTTCTGCTTCACAGAATACAGGAAACATTAGCAACCATATTAAAATCATGTTGATTGACCAAATTAAATGACATAAGAGATATTTAATGAAACAGTTCTTAACTGCTTGTTTTTTTGTTTTTTTTTGCAGAAAAGAAAATATCCGGGTCACCATTGAGCTTCATTTGACAACAAGTCCAGTACACAAAAGAGTGAGTCCTGTTTTTGCATAAGCAAAAGTAATTTCATATATAACTGACAGAGTCCAATATCTAGTCCTTTGCAGTTTTAACTCAGATTTCTATGTTCTTATTTAAATTTAGAGGCTTATTATTTGCAATTCTTTGACATGCAAAAAACACATTGATTCACTTTGTTGCTGCAGCACCACTGCGCACACTGAGTTAAACTTTTAGGTAACATGTCAGTAAGGTATATGGAAGCTGGACTGAATCTTTGGAGCGACAGTACATGACATGATTTGTCTATGAATGTCTCCTAACTGTATTACGTCTCGCTACATTAGCAGTTACAGTAATTGTGCTGCATTTCACACGTTGCTGCGTTCTGTCATACAGCGTAGCCGTGCGTTTTGGTGTGTTTGTTTTTTAACCTTTGTTCATTCAGTGGTAGTTCACTGAGCACTGAATGCTCTTTTTGCACACACACACATTCACAGCTGAAAGCTTTCAGTGCAACCACAGCTCTCTGTTGGCCACTGAGCAGCTCCACTGTAGCATTTGGGGATTAGGTGCCTTGCTCAAGGGCTCAGTGGTGATAATGAGAAGATAATAGGTGCTGCTCGTTCACCTCTCCACTCCAGCCACCTCCTGCCAGTCCAAGGATTGAACTTCGGTCACAAGCTCGCTTCTCTAACCTGTAGGCCTTAGCCACCCTTAGATCACTAAGCGTGCTTACACACGAACAATGGTGAAAACGTGTGATGGTGACTTGCGTGTTGCTCACCTTGCTGCTGACACACCTGACACTATGCTCCTCACTCAGCGCAAAGGGCAAGGTGCTGAAACCAGATCAGCATGGTAATCAACAGGCGCTGTTAGCTTTGAATGTAGCTAATGCCATATTTCGGTTAGGAGCGTATGCCCCATCTGACGACACGTTTCACCATGAAATCACTTGTGCTGCAGATCGTGATGCGATTTTATTTGTCTTGTGTCACTGCTGAGCTTCTCCTCCATCACTTTGTTGCTTCTGCGTACGTCACATGCAGCTATTCCTTCACTGGTTACACATTGAAAAGGTCACCAGCAGACAGGTCAAAGTTGAATTTCGTTTAGGTTTGGTCACAGTGGAGAATCCAGGTGGTGAGCGTCACTCAGTAGCACCACTGTGAGGTTCACACGGAGGTTACACTTTTCTGCACCACTGTCTCACAGGTTTACCTTTATTGCACCAAGGTGTCCCACTTAGTTAGAAATTCTATATTTAAATTTGAGAAAGGGTTTACATGGTCATGAAAATCCTGAGAAGGTCATGAATTTCAAATATGTTTTCCAGGCAGATAAATGTTTTGGAACATGGTTAAATATCGCAAAACTTTTGGAAAAGTCATGGAAATTTTTAAGGAAGCTTCAACCTGAGACGGAACAATTAAATGCACTTTTGCATCATCTTAGGAAACCAGAGATTCTTGCGATTCCCAATCACGATTCCTGATTTTGCTGACACTTGCTGGAGTAGAGGTGGTTGAGGGTCACGCAGGACGTCCTGGGTAAATCTGCTGTAAGTCATGTGGGGACAGCAGACCTGTTAGCCATCAAAACAGAAACAAGCACACGGACAACAAAAAGATCAGCAGAGCAACGAGCAGAAGTCGTAGCTTTTTACCTCACCTACAGTTAACATTCCGTCCATCGAGGCTGCCAGCAAACACAAAATCTATATCCAACAACGTACGATCCACAAACCTTACATCATTCTTTGAATTTGTGCAGCAGCACTTACACGTGTGTAACAAGTTTATTTTACAGTGTCATAGGAGTAAAAGCTGCATTACTTATCACATGGAAAAATCATTGAAAAGTTTTGGAATTTAAGTTCAGGTTTATTTATAAAGCCCAGTATTACAACGTCTCAGTGGGCTTCACAATCCAAAAGCAACACGTAAAAAAACCAAAAAAAAAATCATAAAACACAATAAAACAAGGTTAAAACTAAATGTAACCATAAAGGAAGACTGTAAGTGCAGAAACTCTGTGGACAGCTTGTGTTTCTTTCTGCTGGTTAACAGTTTGTGTTTTTTCTTTAGGATCTCCAAGTCAGACTTACAGATGACAGTGATCCATATTTCCTCTTCAGCCTCTCTATATCAGAAGAAGATTTCCAAAGGCAACCACACACACTGCAGCACTCAGCTTTTGTTGGAAATCTGAGAGTGATTTTGAAGAAATTGAGGGTTTTTTTTTTTGTGCAGCCTGAAGGTCCAGCAGGGGCTGCTGATAGACTTTGCTTCATTTCCTCAGAAGTTCATCGACCTGCTTAATCTCAGCTTATCAGAGCAGGAGTCCCACAGTCCACGGTACGAGAAAATCCCGTCCCGTCCTAATTGTTATGTAGTGAATGTAAAGCGTGTAGGTGGAGGCTAAATGTTCTTCCTGTGTCGTTCCTCCCTCAGCTTACAGACTTTCAGCTCAGATGAATAGAGGTTTGTAAATTGCTTTTAGGTGAGACATTTTTTTCTGTGTTTGTTCTTTGAGGGCCTCTCTGTTTTATCACCTGACGCATGCTGGGATAAATCTCAGCCTCCCACAACCCTGCAGGATAGATTATAGATTACAGAAAATGGATGGATGCCGTCATTACTATTTTTAGTCATGCTTACTTATGAGACTTAATTAAAGGACTATACCACCCATTTTGCATGTTTGAGCCTAATATATTCAGTTTTCATACACGTTACGTTACTGACAATCATTTCCCAAAGGATAAAACTGTATTTCAGATTTCCTGATATTTTGCAAAACCTCTTAAACTTTCTAAATCAAATATTCAAGTGATACACCCACCTTAAAAATCCATGTTTCTCCTGCTAATAGTTACACAGCCTTATGAAGTCATGGTCCTTTAAATTTTTCCATAAACGCAGGTCTTCTTTTGGGACTATATTCCCCGGTGGAGGCATACATTCACTCCACGCTTTTTATTGAGCTTAAACGCTAAAATTACATAACTTCTAAAAAAAAAAAAAAACCTGAATACACGTCTTGTTGGTGATGATTCACCATTCCACTAGTATGCTTTGGGAAATGATTGTCAGTAAAGTTACGTGTATGAAAATTGAGTATATTAGGCTCAAACATGCAAAATGGATGGTATGGTCCTTTAATNGTTACGTGTATGAAAATTGAGTATATTAGGCTCAAACATGCAAAATGGATGGTATGGTCCTTTAATTCATCCTATTTGCTGTGTTGTTTTTGCACTGCAGTACAAAAATGTGATGAATACGTTTTTACAAAAAACAAAATTAGGCCTTTCCTCCATGAAAAGTAAATATCTACATATCATAAACTGCACAAGCAACTAAGGTTTTAATTCTGTTTGGACACAAAGCACATGGAGGAGACTACAGTACACATGCTACCAAAGATCTACAGCCCACAGTCCTGTCACCTTAAATATTTCTGTCTTCATGGTTCCACCTTCTTTCACTAATGCAGTAGGTGAAAATGAAGACACTGTGGGTTTTTCCTGTCTGTCTGCAGGTTTCTCCTACAGTTGTCGTGTCAGTCTCCGCTGCTTGAAGGTCCTGCCAGCTTCAGCGTCGTAGAGACGAACGCCTTCAAACACCTGAACCACCTTTCCTTACGGCTCGCTCACGGCACCGACAAAGAGATTAAAGATTACCTGGCTGTGTGTCTCTCCTCTCTGAAGGTGACTCATCACATAGATGCAACAAAAGCACAGGGACGTATTAGAGAAGATATTCGATCTGAAAAATTTACTCTAAAATTACAAAACGGAACACATTAGTTAATATAAACATCATCACCTTTCATTGTGTTTATCTTCTCAAATTGTGTTTGAACTGTAATGAGCCTGCTGCTTTTGACATTTAGCACCATGGTTTTCTGTAGAATAACTTTCGGGTTTGGTGTTATAAATCAAAAACATTAGGGCCATATGGGGGGGGCATTATTTCGAGTTTTGAAATTGCAAATTTGCAACTTTTTTAGAACTCGAAAATTTGCCGTTAAAAATCTGTATACTTATAATTTAGTGATCCGCATGCTGCTCATAATTGAATGATTTTGTGCTAAAAAGTATTTCTTTATTGCTAAATCTGGTGGAAAAATATAATTTAATAAGGTCATGCACTTGCATAAAAACTTGCAAATTTGCGAGTTTTTAAACTGGCAGGTTTGTGAGTTTAAAAACAAAAAAAAAAAAAANAAAAAAAAAAAAAATCATTTTTAATGATGAATAATCTTTTTTTTAATTTTATTTTTTTAAATAATAATTTAATTTATTTTAATAATGAAAAAGGGAAAATAATGAGAACAGGAATCGAACCGCCTCACATTGGAGTATGCCGGCAGTACAGGACTTATTAAAAATACTTTTCCATCAGATTTAGTAATTGTGCTTTTAACACAAAATCAGCAAACTTAAGCATACAGACTTTTTAAAACTGGCAAATTTTCAAGTTTGCACATTTGAAAATGTAAAATAATGTCGTCCCCCCCCCCCCNTTTTTTTTTTTGGTCTTATATGGCCCTAATATTCCATCGTAAAATCATCCTGCGAAGGTTTGGCTGGATTGTGTTTGGTGCAGCCGACTTTGTCAGACAATATGATTCATATTTGCTTTTAAATTGTTCAGGTTAGTTTACATCTCAATTTAACATGTTATCTCAGTATCTGGAAACATTATTATTAGTAGATTTTTACTTATTGATTACATTCTTTACAGCATTTAGTTGATTAACGGTTAACATCCCAGGTTCTACAGATGGATTTTAATCAGAGCTTTTAATCCACTTTTTTCTATACATTTTCTGTTTCTATGGTTTGCTAGTGTGGCTGAATAAATGCTTATATTAGTTTTTATAAGATATTACAACAGCTGTTTTTTCAGCGATGTCAGCTAGTGTATGTAAGTGAGGTCATCATAATTCTGTTTTCATTTTTGAGCTTATTATGTGATAAATAATGGAATGGGAATGAATGAGAATTGGACATAGCACCAGAAAAGGAAACGCACACAGGCCATTTCCACAAACGACGTCTCCATGTTTCAGGAGGAGAAACAGGCGCTGGAGATGAAGCTTAAGAAGACGGAAGATGATCTCTCCAGACAGCTGGCCTACACTCAGCAGGTGAATTATGTCTTCAGATTTGATGTTTATCTAAAATAAACACAATAGAAGGTTAAAGGACCTTACCAGCCATTTTGCATGATTGGGCCTAACATATTCAATTTTCATACGCATAACGTTACTGACACTCATTTCCCAAAGCATACTACTGGAACGGTGAATTAAAAATGTTTTTCCTACCTTCCAGACCTCCATTGGTTTCAGTTCATTCTGCTATTAAAATCAACTTGTTGATACTGTAAACGTTCTTGGGATAGGTAATCCATCATCACCAACAAGACGTGTATTCAGGTTTTTTTAGAAGTTATGTAATTTTAGTGTTTAAGCTCAATAAAAAGCGTGGAGTGAATGTATGCCTCCACCGGGGAATATAGTCCCAAAAGAAGACCTGCGTTTATGGAAAAATTTAAAGGACCGTGACTTCATAAGGCTGTGTAACTATTAGCAGGAGAAACATGGATTTTTAAGGTGGGTGTATCACTTGAATATTTGATTTTGAAAGCTTAAGAGATTTAGCAAAATATCAAGAAAGATGAAATATGGTTTTATCCTTTGGGTATGAAAATTGAATATATTACGCTCAAACATGACGATCGCCAGTGTGCTCTTTAAAATGCACATTTACTGGACAACATGTCATTCATCACATGTTGCATGCTGCGTCGTTTTGTTTGTCTATCTACATTATCCATCGATCGATTTGGAACTTCATTGGAAGATTCATTAGAAATGAACGCTACATGCTGCAGCTTTGAAAATGTCAGCCTTGCTGAGAGAAGCTTACAAACATCAGCCATCACTTCCATTATTCAACTCCACTCCTCAAATTTGACCAAAGTTGCTGTCCTCTTTCTGTAGATCTGGACAAGTAATTCCTGTCTTTGGTTTGGAACACTGATCATAATTTAGGCCAGTAACACTCAAATTATCTGACTGTAAATTCATAAAGAATTTTACTTAAACTATGAATCTGTATTGTCATAATTAATCTATACTGCCTTCATTTTTCTGTGTTGGTAAAACTGCCTCCGTGAAAGAAAATCCACCAAACGCTTTTTTTTTCATGTGAGAAAAGTCTTATTTTTAACTGTGAAAATTGATTTTTCAAACTAACATCAAAACCTTTGGCCCACTTTTTTCTGCCTTCATGGCCGAATTGTGAGCGTAAACGTGTGTGTTTCTGTCACAGACTCTGTCAGAGAAAACCAGAGATCTGGAGAAGCTTCGCTCAGAATGGACGAGTCAGACCAGCTTGCTGTCCAGCCGCCATTCTCAGGAGCTGCAGTCTGAGAGAGAGAAGGCTGCAGAGGTAACCCGCCATCACAAACACTGACGTTACAAAAATATATAGCTGTGTTTATATTTTCTAATAGTGATAAATAGCGATATTTCTGTGGTGGCAACGCTTTACTCTGTGTGCACCCTAGTAGATCCACAGACTTTGGCATACATTCCCCGCCATGTGAGACCTCATGTCTTGCTGTAAACTCAACGTGCCTCTCAGGATTTTTGAACGCGTTTTCCCTAAATCTGCAGCAGCTTTGCTTGAAGGAATTAACCACAATGCATAATGTTTATGTTAATTTTGATATAAAATGATAAATTTTTTTCTCACTTTCACGTTGTCGCGGTATCACTCAGTACGTTTGTGTGCTGTGGCTAGCACCAGCTCAGACCGGCGTACATTAGACACTGTTCTATCTAACGTACAAATTGTCAGTGTCCCCTGAAGTCTTTGATAGTGAAAGGAAGAAGTCGACATTTTGGGGAATAGATTCATTTGCTGTCTTGAGAAGATCAGAGTAAGTTTAAATCCTGCATCCAAGACAGAGATACGTAAAGGACCATACCATCCATTTTGCATGTTTGAGCCTAATATATTCAATTTTCATACACGTAACATTACAATCATTTCCCAAAAGCATACTACTAGAACGGTGATTTAAAAATGTTTTTCCTACCTTCCAGACCTCCATTGGTTTCAGTTCATTCTGCTATTAAAATCAACTTGTTGATACTTGAAATGTTCTTGGGATAGGTAATCCATCATCACCAACAAGACGTGTATTCAGGTTTTTTTTAGAAGTTATATAATTTTAGTGTTTAAGCTCAATAAAAAGCGTGGAGTGAATGTATGCCTCCACCGGGGAATATAGTCCCAAAAGAAGACCTGCGTTTATGGAAAAATTTAAAGGACCGTGACTTCATAAGGCTGTGTAACTATTAGCAGGAGAAACATGGATTTTTAAGGTGGGTGTATCACTTGAATATTTGATTTTGAAAGATTAAGAGAATTTGCTAAATATCAGGAAAGCTGAAATACGGTTTTATCCTTTGGGAAATGATTGTCACTAACATAACATGTATGAAAATTGAAATATATTAGGCTCAAACGTGCACGATCGCCCGTATGGTCTTTTAAAGATCCAACACGCATCTGCTGCATCAGTGTCCGTTCCACATAAAGCTGCATATTCTGACACATCTAAGCTCAGATGTAAAAAAAATTCATCGAAATTGAACATTATATCATGAAAAACAACAATAGTATGCTTGTGATTAATGTATTATTATAATCATGTTATTTGTATTGTTATGATATTAAATGTCTTAAGACTGGGATTTTATTAGACAGTATTTATTTATGTCCAACAGTGGATATTGTTTGTGAACTCATGTAAAAATTGCTGACATGTCTAATGTTTCATCACTGAAAACCAAAAGGGGTTTAACATGACTTCATGGTTGGAAATATGCAAATGATAAAAAAAAAAAAAAAANAAAAAAAAAAAAAAAAGAATAAATCGGTTTTTGATTTCATGATTGAATTTAAATTATTAGAGTGATATTAGCAGAAATGACACGCTGCTGTTTTAACATTTCATAAGCCTGTCAAAACGCTGCATGTTGTCTGTCAGTTGCAGGCGCGGCTTCAGCAGCAGACGGAGCAGCTACGTCAGGAGCTGGAGAGCCTTCATCAGAGGAGCAGCCAGCAGCTGCAGAGCAGACTGAGCGAGCTGGAAACCTCCTGCAGAGAGCTCACCGAGAAGAAATACAAGAACGAGTCCGCCGTCAGAGACCTGAAGATCAAACTCAGCGGTGCTGAGGAGGTACGAGAGAACAGAGCCCTCTAACTTAGAAAACTCTGAATAATCTGAGATGTTTGAGATAAATAGAGCAGAATACAGGGATGAAGATTACTTACCTGCTAAAAGAACAAAATACCAACATGTTATCAACCTGCTAGACCAGGTGAGCTGATATTATGTCATATCTTTACTAGCATGAAGTGATAGATACCAAAACAGTCTGCTTTGTTTTTAGCTGTACAAGGTAAGATATTTAACTCAATATCTAGCTTTAGTCTGACAGATAAATAAGGAGCAGAAACTCTACAATTTACCTTCACTTTCTAACAAAGTTCAGAACTGACGTTTGCCTGCAGTAACACAACGTCACATTCTACCACATTCAGCAGATTTCTGTGTGTTTAGCCAACACACACAAGTCATTTATGTTTCCACAAAAACAGAGAAATTAGACCAGTTATCACCTGCATGATGATTTCTGCATGAAATAAGACGCCATGAAATAATAAGCGTCAACTTTCAGCTCAAGCTAAGTCAAATCAGAATAAAGTTCAACTGCATGTTTATTGTGGTGATATAATGAAAAGAGTCAGTGTTAGTTTGGGGGAGCATGCACTGTATGCAGACGTGTGTGTGTGTGTGTACCACCCCTGTGCTCTACAAACAGGGCAGCAAAAAGAAAAAAAAAAAAANCAAAAAGAAAAAAAAAAAAAGAATATGTAGTGATCAAGGAAATTCTTTGTAAAGTTGGATGAGTCTGGCAATGTTAAATATTAGCTGCTCTGCATCGGCAATGCTGAAAATAGGGAGACTTCAGCCGGCCAATCAGATTTCACCCCGTCACACCTGGTATGATCTACAGCCAATCAGATTCATCCTGTCACAGCTGATGTGATCTGCAGCACATCTGCACAAGCGTTTTGTGTTTTCTTCGCAACGTGTTGATATTGGAAATGTTTCTGCAGCTCATCTTCCTCAGGCTGCAGCAGGAGAAGCTGATAATTGATTAGATAAAGATTAGATTGGATATCTTTGGTTCAATCACAAAAAAAAAAATGTACCAGCGTNATTAGATAAAGATTAGATTGGATATCTTTGGTTCAATCACAAAAAAAAAAATGTACCAGCGTAGATCTACTTGTACTTATATTATACTGAGTCATTAGAGGGTGACTGAAGGAATAAAGTAGTAGTAGTAGCTCCCTCGTCTGCTGCTTTTCAAGGGGGAATGAATATATTGATATAGAATGGGGGATAAAAGCAACATTCTGTGAGAAAATGCTGTTGAATTTGCATTTCAAGTCCAACTTGTGATTGATATGTTCAGAACTTTACATAATTTTAAACTTTTCTGCCCCTGAATGGCAGTAAGTCTGTTACTATAGTAGCATAAGCTGCTATATGCTACTATATTTGTTGTTGTTTTTTAATGTTATACTAGATAGTGCTTAATTTAAAGTGTTCCTAAAGTTGTGAGTGACGTGATTATTTTTGGGCGATGCAGGAGTGCCAGCGTTTGAAGCAGCAGGTGGTGTCTCTGCGGAGGGAGAACGGCACGCTGGACACTGAGTGTCACGAGAAGGAGCGTTTGGTCAGCCAGCTGCAGATGAGAGTCGCCGTTCTGGAGCAAGAAATCAAAGACAAAGACCAGCTGATGTGTCGCACGAAGGAAGTGCTGGAAGCGACTCAGCAGCAGAAGGTATAACTACATCTGAGACGGCATCCAAAAAGAAAATATATATATAACCAAGCTGGAGAAAATGGGCGCGAACAACACAGAGGCAAAGAGAGAGAGACAATAAGTATATGAGCAGAATAAGAACAAGCACTTTTTAAAGGACCATACTACCCATTTTGCATGTTTGAGCCCAATATATTCAATTTTCATACATGTTATGTGACTGTTATTACACTACTCTTTCTAGGAATCAATAGAAGGAAATGCTGAAAGCAAAGAACTTCAAATTAAAAAACTTGAGGCAACAGTGAAGTCACTATCTGAGGAGCTCCTAAAGGTTTGTGACGTTTTCCAATCTGTGTTTTATTCTGATTCCTACACTCATAAAAAAATATCCACTGTTGCCACATATTAAATACGAAGCTTGTATTATTTATGTAAGCATTTTTCACTCTAATACAAATCTGATTTGTTCTGGTCTGTAATTTTTTCAAAGTCTGAATTAAAGAGCTGAAGAATTAGCTGAATTAGTCCTTGCTGTTATATTATTTTTTGTGTAATTGTTAATTAAAGCATTAGTATCCGTCGATGTGTTTTGCGATTGTTTCATTGCTCTTGATATCGCTTCAGTTTAGCATGATAATTAAATTATGCGCAGTAGAGTTTGGATATTACTTTGTAGCGCTGCACCTTGTATTTGGAAACCAGTGATAAACCAGTCACTTCCTCTCACCTCTTGCTTTTTATTCAGGCCAACGGCATCATTAAGAAGCTGCAGGCAGAGGTTCGAGGCCTGGTGGGAAAAATCAAAGTGAAAAACACTGTGACTGTGTCGCAGGAGAAGGTGCTGCAAGAAACCTCCGAAAAACTGCAGAATGCCGAAAAAGAGCTACAGAATGCTCAGAAACAGCTCAGCAGCAAGGAGGAGCAGGTAAACCAGACACCTTTCACTCAGGTTTTCACTTATTTACTCATTTATTTAGTCATTTATTTACTGCAAAGGAAGCTACCGTGAAATTACATTAAACTTCATCAGTCAGTCATTTTCTCTGGTCTTTAAATTCTGCTTATCTTGACGTTAATTCAGCACGTGCTTCATTATCTAGTTCACATTACCGAATTTCTAAAAAGCATGTTCTGGGAACAAATTAACTCCAGTGTATTTCTGAAATATTTCACAACCCATAAGCAAATTTCCCAAAAGTCAGAACAAAATAAACAAAACACAAGTAGAAGAGAGTGATTCTCCATTAGCCGGTGTTATGTGAATAAGAGAAGGTGGCAGCACATTTCTTAATGAAAATCAAATAACTTTGATCCGGCATAATGTCATTTTCACTGCTGCTTCC
Source organism: Lucifuga dentata (assembly GCA_014773175.1). Lineage (NCBI taxonomy): Eukaryota > Metazoa > Chordata > Actinopteri > Ophidiiformes > Bythitidae > Lucifuga > Lucifuga dentata. The sequence continues at coordinate 19,190 of VXCM01002393.1, forward strand.
CACATAAAATGCCATTTATACGATTGTTTCCTCTGGTCTCTCACACACACACACACTGTGGGGGTTTGGGGGAAGAGAATTTATTCCAGGTCTCCGTGTTACAGATGCGTGACTAACCTGGACACTCCTGACAGTTTTATTCTTTGATTTTTGGTCTTTCTGTTGGAGTGAAGGCTATAACATTGATATTTTATCTGCAATGAAACAAGTAGAGAAAACGGCACAATTAATTCTAATCGTTTACTATAAAAATGCTTCCATCTGAAGTTATCAAATCTTGTCTATATTGTTACATGTAAAGTCAAAATGCAGATTAAAAAACACAGGTGAATGGAAATGATCTTATAGTAAAGTCACTCTGCAGATTCTGTAATCCGGAGCAGCATTGTTACGTGAAAAGATTATAACTGGTCACATTTAAACAACCATTTGAATCTGTACTTTTCTTTTTAGTTTATCACAATTTAAAGGACCATACCGGCAATTGTGCATGTTTGAACCTAATATATTCAATTTTCACACACGTAACATTACTGACAATCATTTCCCAAAGCATACTACTGGAATGGTGAATTAAAAATGTTTTTCCTACCGTCCAGACCTCCATTGGTTTCAGTTCATTCTGCTATTAAAATCAACTTGTTGATACTGTAAACGTTCTTGGGATAGGTCATCCATCATCACCAACAAGATGTGTATTCAGGTTTTTTTTAGAAGTTATGTAATTTTAGTGTTTAAGCTCAATAAAAAGTGTGGAGTGAATGTATGCCTCCACCAGGGAATATAGTCCCAAAAGAAGACCTGTGTTTATGGAAAAATTTAAAGGACCGTGACTTCATAAGGCTGTGTAACTATTAGCAGGAGAAACATGGATTTTTAAGGTGGGTGTATCACTTGAATATTGATTTTGAAAAATTAAGAGATTTAGCAAAATATCAGGAAAACTGAAATACAGTTTTATCCTTTGGGAAATGATTGTCAGTAAAGTTACATGTATGAAAATAGAACATATTAGGCTCAAACATGCACGATCGCCAGTATAGTCCTTTAAAACTTCAGTTTTAAAGGTGAAAATGAGCAGCAGCTCTTTAATCAGGACTCATGAATAAAATACCTGCTGTTTAAATAATTGATAGACGTTGAAATGCTGCAAATGTAATTGTTGAATATTTTGATTCAATCATTTTTCAGGTGAAGATTTTCTGCTTGTCACTGTTTGTAAATTGTTGTAAATTGTTGGACTAAAGGAGCAGTTTTAACATTTCACTGTTAGGTTATGAGGGTCATCTCTTATTTTTTTAACTTTTTTATTGCCTTTATGACAATTCAGGTAATAAAAGTATTTGACAGATTAATAATGAACAGAATTGTTAGCTGCAGCTTCAGCGGCTGCTAATATACAAAGATTTGAAAGAGTAATAACTAGCCATCAGAAAGCACATATTAATACTAAAAAAAAAAACGATCTCTGCTGACAGGTTTCAAAGCTGAAGGAGCAGCTGGAGATGACAGTTCAGAAGCTAAATGAAAGCAAGGAAGTGCTAAAGACCAACGAGAACGGTAAGAAAGCATTCTGACTCATCATCTCGTACATTTTGGAAAACCACACTGGACGTCAGCAATCGTGTTTAAAATTGAATTCAAGCAACATGTTAATGATTTATTCAGTTCAGCGATCTAACCTTCAGGAAAGCAATGCAACGAAATTTGTCGATAACCATTTTAGCCATTTTTAAAATTTTTGACAATTAAACTTTTTTCAGTGTTGCAGCTCCTCACTCAGTAAACGGCACAGAAATAAACCACCACAAACAATATTAACCCCAAAACACTTTATTATAACACAAGCTCAAACTTAGAACAGAATCCACATGGGAGTTGGAGGCTGAAAAGAAGAACTGGACCATCGGACCCCAGACCTACTAAAAACATAGAACATAATCAGAACAAAAGCTCTAAAAACGGTACAACCTGCAGCCTCCAACTCAGAAACAAATAAAGCGTCTCTGGCTGCACCTTCACTTTGAAAGCTGCAGGCTGATTGGTTCAGGTTTGCTGTTAGGTTATCACAAAATAAGGTGAGGGAGGCGGAGCCACCAGAGCTACTGTATATGCAGTGTATGCTGCATTCAAGCTACCTCGGAAGTCAGATTTTTCTGAGTTCCTCCTTGGAAAAATGCGTTGGAATGGCATTTGAAGTTGGAGCTCCGAAGGAAAAACTCGGACCAAAATTATCTACCCCGACTTCACGAGTATGATGTCATTCAACATGGCGGCGCCTATAGAAGTGAGGTTTGTGAATGGACATGATCAGCTAACAGGCAAATAAAGTATTTTTTGTTGCCTGACATTGAAATAAAAAGGTCAAAATATATCATCAAGTTAATTATCTGTAGTGTATAATAACTGTTTGCCATTGATACGTAAGTGTAAATAATTTCAGAATATTACTTCTCTGCACAAATGTTTAATACTGTGATTAATATCATAGTAAAACAACACAACCAAAACTGTCCTGTAATCTAACTTTACCTTAGATACTTTACATTTATTACTAAATTTTTTTCATCTGACAATATTTATTGGTGTTCAGCCATGATTTTTACTTTGCATTTGTCTGGAATAGTTTGAGGTCGGAAGTCGGAAATTCCAACTGGGAAAAATCTCACTTCTGACATAACTGGAACACAGTATTACATTTTCATTTAGTAATAAAACATTTCAGACTTTTTTTTTTTTTTTTTTTTTTTTTTTTTTTTTTTTTTTTTTTTTTTTTNTTTTTTTTTTTTTTTTTTCATTTAAATTTAAACTTAGAAAGTACTTTGTTAGTTTGTGTCATTTTGAACATATTATGAACATCATGATGAACATGTCATTTTAACATGTTTTTAACATGTCATTATGAATGTGTGATTGTAACGTGTCATTATGAACATGTGATTATTCTTTGACACAGTTATAAATTGGCTGAATAAGCAGCTGAATGAGCAGCAGCTGCACAGGAAGCCGCAGACTGAATCGTTCCACACTCCTGCAGCTTTTCCTCCGGCAGCAGCACTGAGAGTAAGACTACCAAACTTCTCTCATTCCTCTTTTTCTGCTCACTTTGTTCTTGTCGCATGCTGTGGTGAAACTTATGAGATCAGCAAGCAATTTATCAGTAATGAGGAAAGCAGGAAGTGTTTAGTTCACATTAGCATTAGATTAACTCAGCATCATCACACTGTGGGATAAATGTGTTCCACAGAATACAGGCATCGTTTACAAGCTTAAAAAATACCTAAAATATCAATACAGTATAAACACGCTTTATAGTTATCAATAAGTTTGTTCACATTCATCAGTTTTTAAAATAATGTGCTTATTATCCCAGTCCTGGAAGCAATTATAAATTCATTTATTAGACAACTGACCGTAAAATAATCAGTGACAATTCATGGATTAATCATTTTAACTCATCTATTCAGTAAACATTTATACTGTAAATGCTCTGTTACTGACCAGGGCCTTTATTTACCTCAACTACAGAGACAACCCGGCCAATATTAGAGACAGGCTTTTATTAGAGACAGGCCTTTATTTCTCATTTTAAGTTGTATGTATAACTTTGTGCTTCTCGCCAAACTTTCCCCCTGCTGTGTCGTAGTTTATTTGTGCTTCAGTTTTCCATTAAAAACCCTGTGGAAATGATGACCACTGTAAAAATCTGTTAAGTCAGCGCTCTCTGCAACGGCTGTTAAGGGTGTCAAACCAAAACGAGAACCTTGTACCTGGCTTGCAGTGTGTCCCACCACTGATGGACACACTATAACTACATTTAAGAAGAGAAAACACCGCCGCTATGGAGAAACATTTGTGATGATCATTCCTCTAGTCAGCTGTTCGAAAAATTCATTTTCATCCATTTTATCCACATTTCTGGGTTAGTTTGTTACAGCGGAGCGTCACTCACTCCTCGCCAGGGTGGAGCTCCATGTTTACGGCTTTGTTTCACGCTGAGTCCAGTCGTTCCTTCTGGCTGAAAGGACAACGNGAGCTCCATGTTTACGGCTTTGTTTCACGCTGAGTCCAGTCGTTCCTTCTGGCTGAAAGGACAACGCTAGAGGTTTTAAAAGCGATTTGGTACTTAAAACGTAGATACTGTCATCTGGTTATGGAGCCCAGGAGGGCTCAAGGAGAAAAAAAAGTCGTTCAAAAGGTTTAGTAAGTCATTTGAATGACTTGTTTTCCCTCTCCCCACTTTGAGGCCCTCCCAGGCTCCGTAGTTAGCAGCAGCAGCAGTAGCAGCAGCAGCAGCAAAAGCAGTAGCAACATTAACAACAGTAGCAGTTGCAGCAGCAACATAAACAGTACCAGCAGCAGCATTAACAGTAGTACCAGCAGCAGCATTAACAGCAGTACCAGCAGCAGCATTAACAACAGTAGCAGTTGCAGCAGCAACATAAACAGCAGCAGCAGCATTAACAGAAGTACCAGCAGCAGCATTAACAGAAGTACCAGCAGCAGCATTAACAGCAGTACCAGCAGCAGCAGCATTAACAGCAGTACCAACAGCAGCAGCAGCATTAACAGAAGTAGCAGTTGCAGCAGCAGCATTAACAGAAGTACCAGCAGCAGCATTAACAGAAGTACCAGCAGCAGCATTAATAGAAGTACCAGCAGCAGCATTAATAGAAGTACCAGCAGCAGCATTAACAGCAGTACCAGCAGCAGCATTAACAGCAATACCAGCAGCAGCATTAACAATAGTAGCAGTTGCAGCAGCAACATAAACAGCAACAGCAGCATTAACAGAAGTACCAGCAGCAGCATTAACAGAAGTACTAGCAGCAGCATTAACAGAAGTAGCAGCAGCAGCATTAACAGCAGCAGAATACACTAATATTTGCCTGGACATAGACATACCATAGACTTACCAAACCAGGCCTTTATTGGAGATCAGCCACTATTTTGTCATTCATTAATAATAATAATAATAATAATAATAATAATAATAATAATAATAATAATAATACATTTTGTTTATAGGCACCTTTCATGGCACTCAAGGACACCTTACAGTAAAAACAAAACAGCAAAATCAAAAACATTTAAAACAATGAAGACAAAAGAGGATAAAACATAAAACATCGTGTGTCTAAATCAAGCAAGACTGAGTCAACACGGAGACGTTTATTCTCCCACAGCAACAAATCACCTTTTCCAGATTCCTGATGCGTTTAGAGTGAAATGCCCAGCAACACTAAAGTGCACAGGTGTATTTATGGCCCATTAATCAAACCCACCAGCTTCAGCACATTATCGCCCCCTGTTGGCATGAAGTGTAAATGCCCCAAAACAAATAATTCCACCAACAACCAAAACATCCATATGGCTTCAACCACTTGCAAAGACGTCTGCATCAGCCACAGCCATGTGCATTGAAGCATGTCACTTTAGCCAATCAGATGTTTCACAGGATTCCACATTTTCACAAGTGTTCACATCTGTTATTCACATTAATCACACTAGTGCAGTGCCCGTTGAAAACCTGCCTGTTTGGACCGGGCCAGACTTTATGGCGCGTGCTGCAGCCTGCCATAATTTAGTTCTGCACGTCCTCGTGAGCTAGCTTTGTTTGCTCTATTGTCTGAACTGTCATTCTGATTTGATTCCTGTTTTTGAATGATAAATTTTTAAGCTAATATGCTTGTTTTGCTTTTCTGTGCGTTTCCAGCACTTTTAGAAAATTTTACACATCTTATTCAGGTTTTTGAACAACAGTGACCATTTAGGTAAACCGTTAAAAAATGAAGGGCTGCACGTTTATTTGTGTTATAGCGTTTTTCATGCAGTCGGTTTAGATCGCTCAGCTCACTATAGCGTGTCACTGTGTGTTTTGATAAACAAAACCACAAGTCAAAACTGCATTATGAGGTGAGCTGACGCACACAGACACACTTTAACCGATTTCAGATCTTCCCGTGTTTTTCCAGGCACAGTTTCTTCCTGTGAGCAGCAAAGCTGCCGAGGAGGCCGCAGACGTGAGTCCTGGTGAACAGCGATCACTGCAGACAACCAACAAACACAAGTGAGTGTGACCATCGTGTGGAGACGGGTTTGTTGTTTTAGTTCTAATATCAAGTCAGAAATTATTAATTGGGAGGATGTAATTTCACAAAATAGTAAGTTGTAAGTGAGGTACCACATTTTGCTGTAACGACAGGCTTTAAGTGACATTCAGCTGAAATGCTGCCTGCCTTTGGAAAACGTGATGACATCATGCATGTAGTTTTCTGTTGCTGAAAGGATGAACTATGTTAGATTTGATTAGTTCCACACTGATACCAGCCAGTCACACATGTTGTCCTCAGAGAAGCTGCTGGTCTGGACTCCAAGTACTTTGAGAGGCGAGACGACAGCATCCCGCTGCACGGCCTCGCATCCACGCTGCTGCCCACAGGTACAACCAGCACCTGTCAAACTCAATCCGGCTTTTAGTCACGTGACAGAGCTTTTTAGTCACATAAACAGAGGTTTTTAGTCAGTGACAGAGGCAGGAGGACATGTGGATGTTATGGAGACATCGCAGTAAATTTTCCTCTAAATCCTTCATTTCTTTTCAGATTTTCCTCAGAGATCAAAACACTCAGTGACCTCTGCTTACTTCTCTGCATGAAGCAGCAACTTCACACACACACACACACACACACACACACACACACACAGAGCAGCCTTGTTCAGTTTATCTCCAGATGAGGATGGAAATCAGTCCCTTCACACATGTTTTAATTAAAGTTGTTTTTGAGAAACTGTGTATTTATGTGGGTTTTTTTTTTTATTCGTGTTGGCTATTTGTCACGTTTTATTTTTCTGCTTTCTTTATATTTGCTTTGCCTTTTTGAATTCAGTGGTAAAGGCACGTGTACTAATGGCTTCACAGTTCTGTTTATGATCGTGTTTACATCCCAAAATAATTTGTATTTATTTCAGATATTTACTCTATAGACTTTAATAAACAGCTTTTCTATGGAACCAGCATATTGATTTCTCATTTTCTCTGTTAACATCAAACTTTGTAGTGATAGCCTGATAAGTGATTACGTTTCTTATGCTGATGAAACTGCATAGATGATGTAATGATATTTAGCAGATACCAAACTGGAGCTATTGAAGCTGAATGGCACTTTCAGCTTGTCTGGCCTGTTTTAACTACTTCCACATACTATTGAAACCACACAGGAGTGTTGACTTAAATAATTTCTTGATTACGATCCAGACTGTATGCTTGCCACAGAAGGAAGCCAGCCAAAAGGTTATGAACCCAGTTTCAAAACAGAATTCGATACTATGCCCTCCGTTTAGTAATAGCACTACTTGTGCCGAGAGATGTGGCTCAAATTTGGAGGAATCTCAATCTGTTGATTTTAGCATGCAAAACTTCTTACATCGTCAGGGCTTGGGTATTTTTCATATGAACGTGCGTAGTATTATATCCAAAATGGATTATATTCAAGTGTGGGCGCAACAAATGGACCCTGACATTTTTATATTTTCTGAAACATGGTTGTCAAAGTTAAAGATCAAGAGTGTTGTCTTGATAACTATAGTGTTTTTCATTGTGATCGGCCTGCTGAGGGAGGTGGCATTGCCATCCTTGTGAAACGTTATTTATCTGTCTCTAGTTACTTCTGTATGCAAGCTGAAATGTTTTGAACTATTGGCTGTAAGTGTGTGTTTGGGAAAAAATACTGGAAAGGTACTAGTTATTGGAATTTATCACTCACCTGCACTTGTGAGCGTGATTGATGATTTATTTGAATTGATTTCCAACTATGATAAATCAGAACTTCTTATCTTGGGTAATATGAACATTAACTGGTTAACTAATGCTTTTGATTATTTTAAAAATCTCTGCACTGAATTCAATATCACGCAGCTTATTTCCTCCCCTACTCAGCCAGATCCNATTTTAAAAATCTCTGCACTGAATTCAATATCACGCAGCTTATTTCCTCCCCTACTCAGCCAGATCCTAAAAATGCAGGAAAAGCTACACTTTTAGATATTATTTTAACAAATAGACCTCAGCATTATGAATCTAGCAGTGTTTTTCCACTCTACTTCAGTGACCATTTCCCAATAGCATGCATCCATGACACAAAATTGNTAGCAGTGTTTTTCCACTCTACTTCAGTGACCATTTCCCAATAGCATGCATCCATGACACAAAATTACAAAGATCCAAATCACATATCACTGTCAAGAGGAATTTTAAAGACTTATCTGAGCAAGCATTTTTATCTGACTTGTACTGTAGTGACATTGGGTTTACTATGGCAATTCCTGATCCAAATTTAGCCTTAGATTATTTTATAAGAACATTTAATGCCATTGCAGATAAGAAATTGAGTCAAAAACAGGAACAATCCTTGGTTTTGTTCAGAAATTGCTGATATGTGACATTAAAGGAATGCTGCCTGACGTAAAGCACAAATAACTAGATCATCCGCTGATTGGATATATTTTCGCCAACAGCGTAACAGATCTCACTGTTACTCGAAATGCCAAGTCAATGTTTTATGCCTCTGCAGTTGCAGTATCTGTAAGTAAAGGAAATCCAGCAAAGTTTTGGAAAACAGTTAAATCATCGCATTATTATATCTCATCATTACCCAGTGAAATTATTCAAGGTTCAACCACCGTCTCAGATGGAAAGAGCATATATGAAGCATTCAGTGAACACTTTGTTTCATCAGGTTATCTATTTGAAAATGCCGGATTTCCTGCAACTGTCTCTGATCATAGTGCATCTAGCTGGGCAAACAAATCTGGCACTCAGATCTTTTCATTTAAGCTTTTTACGAATTATGAAGTTTTTAATGCTCTTTGCAATATTGATCCAAAAAAGTCCACAGAAGCTGATCAGCTAGAGCCAAGGTNGTTTTTAATGCTCTTTGCAATATTGATCCAAAAAAGTCCACAGAAGCTGATCAGCTAGAGCCAAGGTTGTTATTAGTAGCAGCTCCATTGTCAGTTGAGTGCTTAACTTACATTTTTAATTTGACTGTGGCAACAGAAAACATCCCTGACCTTTGGAAAACANTGAGTGCTTAACTTACATTTTTAATTTGACTGTGGCAACAGAAAACATCCCTGACCTTTGGAAAACAGTCTATGTCCTACCATTGCATAAAGGGGGTCAGTCCAAGGAGCTAAATAATTATAGACCAATTTCCAAACTTTCATGTCAAAGTGTTAGAGACTGGTAAATAATCAAGTGAGAACGTTTTAATCACACAGCTCCATTTTAAAATCTTATCAGTCAGGTTTTAGACCGGGTCATAGCACTGTGACAGCAGCATCGAAGGTTTTAAATGATGCTGCTAGTGCTTTAGATAACAAGCAGGATTGTATCGCCCTTTTTATTGATTTATCTAAGGCTTTTGATACTGTTGATCATCATATTCTTTAGAAGCACCTGGGATGTATAGGATTTGATGATAAATCGTGTAATTGCTTTGCAAATTATCTTAGTGGCTGTCTACCAGTCTTAGTGGCTACCAGTCTTAGTGGCTGTCTACCAGTCCAGTTTTATGAGTGTTAACAAAGGTGTGCCACAGGGCTCCATTCTAGGACCACTTTAATTCACAATTTCCATAAATGACTAGGTGTAAATGTTAAAAACAGTACAATTCATCTGTACGCTGATGATGCTATTTTATACACAACAGCGCCCTCTGTTGTCCAGGTGGTTCAAAACTTACATTTTGATTTATGTGCTGTACAGCAAACTTTAATTGATCTTAAATTATTGTTAAACTGTGATAAAACAAAATGCATGCTGTTCTGTAGAAAACTGATTGACAGTTCCACTGATGTGGTTATTACTACTTTAAATGGAAAACCCATAGAAAGAGTATCTACATGTAAATACCTTGGTTTCTGGCTTGATGACAAGCTGTGCTTCAGAAAACATGTTACGGAACTGACCAAATCCTTAAAAGCAAAACTGGCATTTTTTTTAATAGAAATAAGGCATGTATTCCTCAGAATTACAGAAAGCAAATTGTTCAGTCTGCATCTTTACCTGTCATGGACTATGGTGACATCATTTATATGCTCTCTCCTGCTTCTACTCTGAAACCTCTGGATGCAGTTTATCATTCTCAGGTTTATATCTGGAGATGTTTTAGAACACATCATCATCTGCTTTATGAGAACGTTGGTGGCAGTCGTCAGTAAGAAGAGAGCAGCACTGCATCCTGTTTATTTACAAAGACTTCTTGGTGAACTGCCTGGCTATCTTACAGGTCTTTTAAACTATAAATCAGTCTCACGTTACACTAGGTCACAACACTATTTGGTCCTCATAAACCATCATTTTAATACTGAGATTGGGAAAATGGCTTTTAAAAATTATGCACCGCATAAGTGGAATAAGTTGCAAAAGCTGGTAAAGTTAAAAAATCTAATCTCTTTTAATCAATTTAAGTGCCTTCTGGCTAGCATGGATCAGTCTGAGTGTATGTGTTTTATTTGATGTTGTGTTGTGGCTTTTATATGTTTTTATTATTATTTTATTTTTGTTGTTGCTGTTTTATTATTTTATGTATTGTTTTATGTATTGTCGGGGTGTCCTTATAAAAGAGAGCTTGCTCTCAACGGCCTTCCCTGCTTACATAAAGTTGAAACCAGTTTCATCCTGTTCAACCCTTTATCGGCGTTATCAGATCTATTCAAAATTTTCACATTTTCCAAAATATTCAATGTTTCTTCCCAAAATTTTCCCATGAAATTTTCAAATGACAAAAATAAATGAAACAAATGCAATTACTTTCAGGAAGAATTAGTCACATCAAAGCACTTTGAAGTCATTTCAGGTTCAGACTTTGGTTTGGTCAAAGTAANGAAGAATTAGTCACATCAAAGCACTTTGAAGTCATTTCAGGTTCAGACTTTGGTTTGGTCAAAGTAACCTCTGGCCAATCAGAATGCTTTTGCTTCTCTTTTGAATGGATGTAATTTTGGCATCATTTTGATGAGTGTTTTGGATCGTTTCCTGCTGAAGAATAAAATTCTGACCAATAATTGGTAAACCGGATGGAATCACATGTCTTTGAAGGATGGAATGGTAATTCTCTGTCTTCATAATTCCTTTAACTTGGACCAAGTCTCCAGATCTCTTCCCCCCCCCCCCCCCCCCCCCCCCCCCCCCCCCCCCCCCCCCCNCAGGGAGCTGGAACACAACAGGAGTGCTGCACTAATACAGACTGATGCCTTCATGAAAAATCATTTCTGTAGCCAGAGTGGCTACATGATGTGAGAACTGTTGACTAATTCTTCTTGAAAACTAATTAGTTACCTTTATTTTAGGTATTGTCATTTCCTGTGCAATAAATTGTAAAACAGTGTACTGATGATTTTTTTTTAATCTTGGGGTGACCTCAGACTTCTGGCCTGTAGTGTAGAAACTTCAAACCAGCTTCATAGTGCTCAGCTTGACATATACTTTAAGGGGTATCAACAGAATTTTTTTTTAATTTTTCATACTTTTCAATATATTCAACCATATTGAAGCACATTTTTTCAACTTTCATTCAGAATTTCTCCATCACACTGCATGCAGACAACATTCAGTGTCTTCACATCTCCTCCTCTTTCAGCCTGTTGCATTTTTATGCCACAATTCAAACTTCTTCATCTTTTCAAGCACGTTTCAATCAGTTTCAAGCAGCAGTGCATGCAATGCAATCAACCTGCAGTTTCTCCACAAACTGCACCTTCTAGTTTCATTTTAATGTCTGAAAATCAAGCTTTAAAAATAGAGGAAGCCTGAGATGATTCTCAGAACTGGAGAAAGTTTCAGAATGAAGCATTTATTATAAGTTTGTGAATGTATTCACTTATTTGATTTTATTATAAAAAACAATCAGCAGAAGAGATTTGGCATCATGAAATATGTTTAATCTGAGCTCAGAAAAAGCCACATGTTGGTCTCTTTTTTTTAGACACACTGTGCTGAATATCACAGGACTCAGCTGAACAGCAGCAGACTTCATTTAGATGACTGCGTGTTCATATTCGGCTCATATCTCAGGACTTAGGGACAGCTTCAACAGGAGGAAGAGGAGGCCAGGAGCAAATAGGGTGCACACCCGGTTCAGTCCGGCTCTTTAAGCAAGGGTCGACAGGGAGGGGTGGAGCACCAACAGCTGGCCGGACCACACATGTGGGCTCCTGGGACGGGACAACGGGCTTCTTTTGAGACAAAACAAAGGCAAAGTGTTACCAGGGCATATTTCAGAAGTTTGCCAGAATATGAACATATCATAATTAATAATCTAGAACATTAGAGAAAAATGAACCTTTTAAGAAATGGTGTGTGTAAAGTTGCGCATGACATGGACATACCAAAGCGGGGTAGAATTCACACTGCAGAGACGTAATCCCACGTGAGCTGGAGTAAGACGAGTGGCAGTAAGCGTGACGCTTTGGACGGGAGAGAGGACAAAAAGCAGCTGGTTAATAGTGAACATGAGAGATGCTTTCACCAGGATTCACACACAGACACTTAAAGACTGTCACCAAGGTGTGTGTGTTGATTGGGTTTGGAAATGATTCACATTTTCTGTGGTTTTTGAAGTGTTCTCGACTTTACACCTGCATTAAACAACATCTTTGAGTCCTTGTTAAGCGTTAGTACAAAGCAAACAAGTTTTTTTTTGTTTTTTTTTTTGTCNCTTTGAGTCCTTGTTAAGCGTTAGTACAAAGCAAACAAGTTTTTTTTTGTTTTTTTTTTTGTCTTGTGGTTTTGTAATTATGAATCAAAATTAAAGTGTGTTATAAATATCCACATGAGGGATCCAATGTACAGGCTGTTCTCATGCTTTTAACTTCAGCTCATAGCACAGTGTAGCGTGTGTGTGTGTGTGTGTGTGTGTGTGTGTGTGTGCTTACAGCTCTGTCAGAACAGAGGGGTTTGCAAGCCTTTAGAGCAATTCTGCTTCCCATTGGACAGTTAGTCTCCACGACAACAAAGTCAGCGTAGTACATCATCCCTGCCATCATCATGTACTAAGAAGAGAAGATAAAATCAGCAATTATTTATAGTCATACATATAAAGATGATGTGATATGAAGGTGATGGTCATGCGTGTGTGTGTGTGTATACATGCGTGTGTGTGTGTACCCCTATTTTAAGTCGTGCCACTTCCTGCAGGACGTAGTAGTTCTGGTTGCTGGTGTTCTGGTTGAAGTTGGTGATGGCTTTGTCAACAGAATTCAGTCCTTCAGTATTGTTGAGTGGCAGCAGTTTGGGACAGTCTGGACATTGTGCAGCCAACTCCATGTCAGTATGTACTACACACACACACACACACACACACACACACACACACACACACACTTATTTTAATGTTTGAAGCTGTGAACACGTTTGTTTGGCGGTATGTGAGTCATAATCTAAACCACGTTATTGTTAATCCTGCTGGTTAGCAGTTTAGCCTTTGAAGCTAAAGGTTTCATCCTCATAAAACCATCATGTTACCCTTTATCTCATGCCTAAGCTCAGTCAGACACCTGGGGAACAGAACATGTAGTGAAGTTTGGTTATGTGACTGGAGCTGCTTGGTTTTGAGTTCTTAAATCTCTGCTCAGAACCCAAAGGCCCAGCAGCTGGTCTGCAGTGAAAAGCAGCTCACCTCGCTGAGTTTTGCAGTCATATTTAGAGACAAAAGCATCTTCGGCTGTAACAGCCACCTCAGCGCTACATTTGGCCATCACCTCCTACAGGAAGAGACAGAGGCCCAGATTCATAAAAAACAGCGATAAGGAGTGTAGCTTTTTAATGGGCACTGTGATAACTGAAGCTCATTCATAAAACTTCTAGATAATCAGGCAGCATTGCTGTGAGGTGTGACAGGTAAAAGATGATGAAGATCAGTGTGTTAATGAGCTGCTGCATATTTACCAGCCACCATTTCACCTGATTCATCTGGTTTTAAAGGAAACACACATTCTGCTTTAGAGATCCTCGTTTAAAAGACTGATGCTAAAATAACAGGNAAAGGAAACACACATTCTGCTTTAGAGATCCTCGTTTAAAAGACTGATGCTAAAATAACAGGAGAATTGGTTTGAGGATCTCAGACGTGCGCAGCGTAACAGGTGAGGTGATTGAACAGCTGAGCAGGATTTACTCAGCATTTACCTGACACGTGAGGTAAATACAGTTTAAATGTCGCCCAGATTTCATATCGCTGAAATTTAGCAACAGAATGAAGCAGGTCTTAATGTTAGCGTGTGGGTTTGTTTTATGAATAGCTACCACCACATGTAAATAAGGAAATATCACAGTAACGCCTCTTTAAGGCTAACGCTAAAATATGTCGCTAACAGGCGTTTATGAATGAGGAAACATGGTTACACCATGATATTTGCGTATAGTGGTGTGGTAAGTCATGCTGCTGCTTATGAATCTGGGCAAAAGACTTTAAAATCAGGTCAAGGTTCATCTTTTAAAAGCTTCTAAAGTTTGAGTTTCTTCTCTCTGGTCACAGATGTAGACGGGGAAGATGAACCAGTTTTGATCATATCTCAGTAACTCACCTCGTAAGTGGTAATCATGTTTTTAAAATGGTCGTCTATTCATATGTTTATGGTGATGATTGTACAGGATCATACTGATCATAGGTTAATAAACACACTTGCTTAACATGACTGGTAACATCCCAGACATGGATGTTTTGAATGGACTCAGTAACTTTTTGTCTTAAAGGACCATACCATCCATTTTGCATGTTTGAGCCTACACTTAACATTACTGGCAATCATTTCCCAAAGCATACTACTGCAACAGTGAATTAAAAATGTTTTTCCTACCTTCCAGACCTCCATTGGTTTCAGTTCATTCTGCTATTAAAATCAACTTGTTGATACTTGAAAAGTTCTTGGGATAGGTAATCCATCATCACCAACAAGACGTGTATTCAGGCTTAAGGGATATAAAGGAAAGGATCACATTTCATAAGGCTGCATAACTATTAGCAGGAGAAACATGGATTTTTAAGGTGGGTGCATCACTTGAATATTTGATTTTGAAAGATTAAGAGATTTTGCAAAATATCAGGAAAGCTGAAAATATGGGTGCTATGGTCCTTTAAAGACACAGCCAAGTGGCAAATACTTTTTCTGAGCTGTTGTCTTGAGACTCTCGATAACTCTTCTGTTCTATATTGGTAAAATCTGTGTCAATCAATACATTTTTGTCATTTACAGATTAGGAATCCATCCTTGCTGAGTCATTCGTGCTTTCAAACAATGAATTCAGATCTCCTGACATTTTCTCCCATTTCACTCAGGAACACATCATGTAACAGAAGCTAAAGATGCTAAACATGCTCCACCTGTAGTTCACGTGTTATGAAAGACTTCCACATATCTACAGACTCATACATGAAGGCAAAGTTCTAGCAGACTTTTCAAATCAATTTGCAGTTTCCTTACGAGCAACAGTCAAGGTGTTTAAAAAGGACATTCATGGTTTCACCGTGACAGGTGACTTATTGCCGATCAGGGTTTAAAGAACCATACCGGCGACTATGCATGTTTGAGCCTAAAATATTCAATTTTCATACATGTTATGTTACTGACAATCATTTCCCAAAGGATAAAACCGTATTTCAGCTTTCCTGATATTTTGCAAAATCTCTTAATCTTTCAAAATCAAATATTCAAGTGATACACCCACCTTAAAAATCCATGTTTCTCCTGCTAATAGTTACACAGCCTTATGAAGTCACAGTCCTTTAAATTTTTTCATAAACGCAGGTTTTGGGACTATATTCCCTGGTGGAGGCATACATTCAATCCACGCTTTTTATTGCGCTTAAACAGTAAAATTACATAACTTCTAAAAAAAAACCTGAATACACGTCTTGTTGGTGATGATGGATTACCTATCCCAAGAACGTTTCAAGTATCAACAAGTTGATTTTAATAGCAGAATGAACTGAAACCAATGGAGGTCTGGAAGGTAGGAAAAACATTTTTAATTCACCGTTCCAGTAGTATGCTTTGGGAAATGATTGTCAGTAACGTTACGTGTATGAAAATTGAATACATTAGACTCAAACATGCACAATCACCAGTATGGTCCTTTAAGTCTGTGCAAGTTGATTTTCATTTCATGGCTGAAAAAGTTTGGGATTTACCGTTTCATCCATCCCACGGATTTCACAGTCCTCAAAGTGTTTGGGGTTTAGAACGTGGCAGTTTGTCTCACGAAGGTCCAGCTGCAGCACGAAATTACAGCCTCCATCAACCTGAAACAACGACAGAGACACAGATCAGCCAATAAAACCTTTGCTAACATCACACATCTCACAATACTGTATTCATGTACTACTGTGTTTTGCCACACAGGCGGCTTTCCTGTCATGTAAATGGCACAAAAGCTGATATGAGGAATAAATACAGACCAGATGTTTAAACAGATTCAACAAAGTAAAAGTTGTCATGATTTCCTAAACGTTTCATACATAGTATTCAGTACTTCAGCTGAAAATACTCAAAGTGAAGAAGAGTTTAGGTTTCCTATGGGATGAAAACTTTGCACCGCCACTTTTAGGGATTTTCACTTTGTCATATCAGTTGAAGAAAAAATGGAGTTGAGAAACGGAACAAGACAGGAAAAAAAGAATGAATGTTTGACGGAGGAAAAAAATCAAGAGCAAAGTGTTATCCAGGCTTAGTAAGTCACTTTAGATAATATGTAAATATTGCTGTTTTATGCAGCTGAAACAGGTTTGTTTTTCAGGGCTCCTGAAAAGTTGAAATTTTGGAGATACAAGAATTTTAGCCGATATCAGTCAAATTTGCTGAAGTAGATTATTTCTTATTAAATGTAGTGGTAGCAAAGTAGCAAAACTTTATAACTGTACAGTACCTGAATAAATATTATAGTTACTAATTACCAGCCCCACATATTAAGCAACATAAACAGCTGCTTTCTCCCCTGCGGCCACCAGGGGGCGCCATACCAAAGGTTTAGTTATCCTAAAAGAGATTTGAAACCATCAGTCTCTATTTCTGTGTTTCTAATTCTGTAATTTCATTTCAAATATTTACTTATTTGTTTCTTTGTTTATGCTTGACGTGTTTGTTTAGTGTTTAGAAAATTTAATTCTCTGGAAATGTCTTAAAATATAATGTTACAAGACAAAGAAGTCTGTTCTAATTTGTTTCAGGTTTGGGGGATTCCAACTTTAAAATCTGCTTTGGGCCCCAAAATGTCGCTTTCCACTCATACCTCTTCCACTTTGCTGCTTTGGACCTCAATGAGCTTGAACTTGTAGCCGTGCTGATGGTTTTCATTGATGCGATGCATCGCCAGGCGTGCAGCCGTCGCGTTACTCCCGGTGCACGTTACCGGATCCAGAGGTGGTGCAGGGGCGCAGAGCAGCGCTGCTGGCAGCAGCAGTATCAGGACGGATAAAAGCTGCATGGTGCAGAGGCAGACAAGGCAGGAAACACCAACACAGCTTATATATATATAAACACACACACACACACACACATACACACACACAGGCTGAGATGGAGGGTGGGATATGGAAGAGAAGGATTCAGAGAAGAGGATGCAGCATGAGGACAATACCAGAAAGCTGCCAAAGTTAAAGAACAAACAGAGACTTTAACCTGTTCAGGAACTCATTTTAAAAGTTTCATCATGTTTTACCTTCCATCCTCTAAAGAAAAACGGCTGCACAAGCATTTATGATGAAGTAAATTTTATGGAAAGAATTGTCAGATGCATTACAGTTTTACACGTCATAATGTCATGTTGAAAACCTTCTGCAGTAGAAATATTAAAGGCATACCACCCATTTTGCATGTTTGAACCTAATATATTCAATTTTCATACATGTTATGTTACTGACAATCATTTCCCAAAGGATAAAACTGTATTTCAGCTTTCCTAATATTTTGTAAAATCTGTCTTAACCTTTCAAAATCAAATATTCAAGTGATACACCCACCTTAAAAATCCATGTTTCTCCTGCTAATAGTTACACAGCCTTATGAAGTCACAGTCCTTTAAAATTTTCCATAAAAGCAGGTCTTCTTTTGGGACTATATTTCCCGGTGGAGGCATACATTCACTCCACGCTTTTTATTGAGCTTAAACACTAAAATTACATAACTTCTAAAAAAAACCTGAATACACGTCTTGTTGGTGATGATGGATTACCTATCCCAAGAACGTTTCAAGTATCAACAAGTTGATTTTAATAGCAGAATGAACTGAAACCAGTGGAGGTCTGGAAGGTAGGAAAAACATTTTTAATTCACCATTCCAGTAGTATGCTTTGGGAAATGATTGTCAGTAACGTAACATGAAAATGTAATATATTAGGCTCAAACATGCAAAATGGTCGGTATGGTCCTTTAATGCTATGTAGTTCCCCATCCAGGTCCCTGTGGCCCCTCAGCACTGTATCTGGGTGACACCAACTCCTGATTTGGCATGGGTGGAGCAGGGAGAAATAGAAAACATGCAGTCCTGGGCTGAGAGGATCAGGATTGGGAACACCACATTTAAAGAGACATTTCAGGAAAATCAATAAAATATTCCATGAAAATGACTTTGTGGTTTGGGTACATTTGACGTCGTCATCAGAATTCCAGAATTCTGAATCAGCCTGAACTTTGCCTGTTTGAACTGAAGGACATATTACTGCCCACATAAATTTAGAGCCAACAACAACCAAGTGATGTAATCCCCAAACACCAATAAATAAAGAGTGTATGAGGATCAGGATCCGCCCATCATCATCATCATCATCATCATCATGAGACACGAAGATCAATGTCATCAAGAGGAAGACATGAGAATCAGATTTAATGGTGCCAGCAATCTACATATTAAAGGCCCACTGCAATAAAATGGAATTATTGCACTAATAATTATGATTTACTTTTTTCTTAGATAAAAATGTTTTGTTTTGTTTTGTTTTTTTTTCCCTGTTTGCTGACGTCACAAACACTCAGAAAAGTCAGAGACCTTTACACCTTTCCTATTTTTCATTCTCCTCACCGGCGTAGGTTTAGATAAGGACAGCATGTCTGAATTGTCCCTAACAGCATTTTTATCGTGTAAAGTTTGTTTTAGGTTTTTTCTCGTCGGATGTTTGCTGCTTAAATCATTCAACGTGACACACTGCAACCTTTAAACTGCAATCGCTGTCTTCAGTTTGCCTCTGATGACACGACACAAACAATAATTAACATAAACGCCTCCACCATGCTTAGGGACCGACAGGAAAGTGCAGCCCTGTAAATAAAAAAAAAACAGTGATCCNGCCTCCACCATGCTTAGGGACCGACAGGAAAGTGCAGCCCTGTAAATAAAAAAAAAACAGTGATCCAAGTATGCTTAGAAATCTACATACATGTAAAATACTTTCACTTGTTGGCATAGAACCTTTTTTTTTTTTTTTCTTTGACAAGGACATTTTCACCATCATACATGTTATTTATATCATCTGATTGGGCAGTAGATGCATTTTTGCTTCACATATATATGACTTCTGAGCAGTTTATCTTTTAGCAGCAGTTTTCTCTTTTATCTCATATTACCTTAACTTGAATGCATGTAGTTAGAGGGACTGATAACATACTAACAACTGTCGTCCATTTTGAAAAGCTGAGCAGAGATTCTGCAGCTTTAATCCTCTTTCAGTCTTTGAGTTGCTGCAGAAATAAAACGATTCATTCACAGAAGCACAGCAAAGCTCAAACGTGAATTTACCTGGAAACCGTCATGCATACATGAAGTGTCCACTTACACGTACGCTTCATGTCCTGTTTTATTACTTCATTACAGGTTTGAGTTATTGTGAAAATGTCATAATAGTGCCTCCATCACACACAACATAATGATTTCATGAGAGCCGGCTGCAGGAAAAATGTCCCAACATCTTGACAACTCATCTTAAAGGACCATACCAGTGATTTTGCATGCTTAAGCCCAATAAATACAAGCCATATACAGATTACGTTACCAACACTTTCCAAAACATAGAACTGTAGATTATTTTGCCAATTCCACTAATTTTTCAAACTCAAACGTTCAGTTGACACACCCACCGTAAAATTTAATGTTTCGCCTGCTAACACATACAGTAAGTCTGATTGTAGAAGGCATGGCCATTTTTTATTTCTCTATAAAAGCCATCTTCTAGAACTATATTTCCTGGTGGAGACATACATTTTCTTCTGTCCAGCTGCATGTCAGACCTGTTAAATAAAGTTACTTCAACAAAAAANGAGACATACATTTTCTTCTGTCCAGCTGCATGTCAGACCTGTTAAATAAAGTTACTTCAACAAAAAAAACTTAGACGTTTTCTTTGCTGTAATGGATTACCTCAAGCACAATTCAAGTCTCTACAAGTTGATTTTTAATAGTGTATTGGAATAAACTGACCAATGACAGTCTGAAAGGTAGGAAAAATAACTCTAAAATTTGCTGTTAAAGTAATACATTTTGAAAAATGATTGGCAGTAAAGTAAGGTGTATGTCCATCCATCTATTATCCTCTGCTTATCCAGGTCCGGGACAGCAGAGCAGACCGGCCCACACTTCCCTGTTCCCAAACAGGCCCTCTAACTCCTCCTGGGGGACTCTGAGTTGTTCCCAGGCCAGCCAGGAGATGTAATCCCTCCAGCGTGTCCTGGGTCTTCCCTGGGACCTCTTCCCAGTTGGACATGCCTGGAAGACCTCCCTAGGGAGTCGACCAGGGGGCATCCTTATTAGGTGCCTGAACCACCTCAACTGACTCCTTTCGATGCGGAGGAGCAGCGGCTCTACTCCGAGTCCCTCCTGGATGTCTGAGCTTCTCACCGTCCCTGAGAGTGAGCCCAGACACCCTACAGAGGAACTTCATTTCTGCTGGTGTATATATTGCGTAAAATTACCAGTATTTTCCTTTAAAATGTTACTGTTATGAAAACTATTAAAGTTCAATTGTTTTATGCAGAATTTTAAGCCCAAAATAAAGCTGGTTGACGAATTAAATCCAAAGCCGGAACATCAATGTCTTTAATTTATGACAGAGTACAGCACAATAAATAGTATAATCACCAATAAATGAATATAGACAACTGATGAAAAATAAATAGACAAAAAATAAATAAATAAATAAATAAAAGATTTTGTGATATTTTAGTGTAAACACACAAAATAACTACTGAGGAAACTGACAAACAAGAAAAATATAACAACACTCCAAATACGTGTGAAATGATACAAAGCCAAGGCTGCCAATTAATTAACGAGGAATATAATAAAATGCTCTATTTCTACCATGAGAAGAAAAGCAGAAAATTAAAAAAAAAACAAAAAAACAAACAAACAAAAAAAAAAAACAAGGCACACTATAATCTGATTATAAGAATGACATTTGGTCATCAGACTACATAATGGTAGAAAGTAGAAATCACTGGATTACATTGAAATGGAAACTTTTATAATCATCAGCCTTTGACACATGGTAATAAACTTTAAAGGACCATACCACCCTTTTCATGTTTGAGCCTAATATATTCAATGTTCATACACGTAACCTTACTGACAATCATTTCCCAACGCATACTGCTGGAACGGTGAATTAAAAATGTTTTTCCTACCTTCCAGACCTCCATTGGTTTCAGTTCATTCTGCTATTAAAATCAACTTGTTGATACTGTAAACGTTCTTGGGATAGGTAATCCATCATCACCAACAAGACGTGTATTCAGGTTTTTTTAGAAGTTATGTAATTTTAGTGTTTAAGCTCAATAAAAAGCGTGGAGTGAATGTATGCCTCCACCGGGGAATATAGTCCCAAAAGAAGACCTGCGTTTATGGAAAAATTTAAAGGACCGTGACTTCATAAGGCTGTGTAACTATTAGCAGGAGAAACATGGATTTTTAAGGTGGGTGTATCACTTGAATATTTGATTTTGAAAGATTAAGAGATTTTGCAAAATATCAGGAAAACTGAAATACAGTTTTATCCTTTGGGAAATGATTGTAACGTTACATGTATGAAAACTGAATATATTAGGCTCAAACATGCAAAATGGGGGTATGGTCCTTTAAATAATCAGAATTTGATTTTGTCAGATCGCTGCTCACTATGAAGCTGAGATTAATTGTGGTTGCTATTAGTTTGAGATCATAAATGAATTATTTTGTTGTTTTGAGGTTTTCTTGTATTTCATATATTATTATTATTATTATTATTATTATTATTATTATCATTATTATTATTATTATTATTATTATTATCATTATTATTATTATTATTATTATTATTATTATTACTATTTGGGGGTCCAGGCTCTCCAGACTGAAACAAATTAATCCACTGAAGTGGTAATTACTGCAAAACTATGTCTGATATCTCCAGATAATCTTAGGAGAACAGCCTTAAAGGATCATACTGGCGGTTGTGCATGTTTGAGCCTAAATACTACCTACATACACAATACATACTGACAACCATTTTCCAAATCATAAAACCGTATTTTCATTTTTGTGTTATTTTGCAAAACCCCCTAATCTTTAAAAATCAAGTGTTCAGGTGGTACATCCACCTTTCAACACGCTGCTAACACCCACGCCTTTTAATTTATCGGGTAAAAGCAGTTTTTTCCAGCGACAATAATGATTCCCTGGTGGAGACGTACATTTTCTACTGTGAAGCTCCACGTTGGACCAGTTAAATTAAGTAACTTCCACAAAAAATAGTTACTGCGCTTGGTTTGCAGTGATGAATTATTTATCTGAATTACAGTAAGTTTCTTCAAGTTGATTTTTATAGTGTACTGGAATAAGCTGAAACCAATGGCAGTCTGGATGGTAGGAAAAACAATTCTAAAATCTACCTCTCCAATAGTAGGTTCTGGAAATTGTCGACAGTAATGTAACATGTATGTTGGTTGAGTTTACTGGGCTCAAACACGCAAAATTACTGGAATGTTCCTTTAAAAAATCTATTTGTTATCTCCAGATAAAGAATGGAGAGTTTGATATCTCAAGGTGACAAAAGAGACTAATGGCTTTTAAAATCTGTAACGCCATTTGTGTCACATTTGATACATGACTTTCTGAGACTCTACATCATCAGCATGATCAGTTATTGATCAAATATATCTAAAAAAAAAAAAAAAAANTTTTTTTTTTTTTTTTTTTTTTTTTTTTTTTTTTTGTGTTTGTTAATCAGTAAAGAAATAACTTGCAAAAATTTCGAATTTTCCGCTAATTACTTTATGGATCAGGCTTAACAGGGTTAAAATGATTGGCAGCCATAGTTGCTCCCTCTGAATGCTGTAATCAACCGGATTCCATTTTAAACCCTTCTCACAGAGCTAATCATACCTATAAATACAAAACATGGAGCCTGATCAGCTGAAAGATGTGCTTCAGTTCAGGAAATCATCACATTCACAGACAAAAAAAAAAAAAAAAAAAAAAATTCTACATGCATGAAGGACAAGAGGATTACAAACGTTTCAGATTGTAAATGGCAGGACGGACAAATAACGTCTTTCAGTGTAAATACGTCACCATGCCTGTTCACGCCGTACATAGAGCTTCATCAGCCAGAAAAACAACACACAACCTGAGTGGAGAAAGTGTGACTGCATGTGTGTGTGTTTCATCTGAAAGTGTTCATGGATGCATTTTTCACTTTCTGCAGCAGGAACAGGAAGCGTTTCATTCATCAGGCAGCACCGCCTCCTTCACACACATGCTGCTAAACCCAACACTTTCCTACCTCTCTGCATTACAATACAATGAACATGTACTTGTGTTATTAAATTATGAACTCTGGTAGCCTTAGTTCAGGTTTTGGCCACGGCTTTGCCTTAAACGCCGTAAAAAACGCATCTGATGTGAGTGCATGCCGCAGCTGCTGTTTGTACGAATAGACGAGAAATACGAGATTTGCTGTGGCTTCATGAGTTTCGGCAGAAAAAAAAAGCCGATTCCGCTTCGTGCTGCTCGGAATTCCTCTTATCGAGTCATTTGAAATCCTGAAAGTCTTACTTGCAAAAACTGCTTTGCGTTGCAACCGTTTGGTGGCAAAAGACAAATAAGGCAGATTGTTTCACTAGAGTCAAGGAAAAAAAAAAAAACCAGATATGAAAATAGAAAATTCTTAAAACAATCTCACTGCACCGGAAGATTTTCACCTGTTTAAAAAAAAAAAAATGGACGTTAAGGACTCAATAACAGAGCAAATGACTTATTGGGATAAAGATTTTTGCAGGGTGACGAACCACCATCTCCACTGTGGACACACTGACCAATAAGTGTTTTTAGATGCTCCCACACACTTGAATTGAACTGGCTTCACGAACGCGTAAATCATACTATAAACTGCACTAACCAGCAGCAGAATTCACAGTATCTTACTGTTCCGACCTCAGATTCTCCTTTTGCTGTGTTGACCTCCTGTAAACAAAACGCGGGTTCATCTCTCTCTCTCTCTCACACACACACACAACATGGTGCCAGCCTACTGATATCTCATTGGCTTGTTATGACTGAGTTAAATATTTCATATGTTTGAGCCTAATTTACAGCACGCTTAAACAACTACAGAAATAAACGTGGTTGACACTTATTATGTAACATAATTCTAGTAATTTCAACTGTGCTGTAAAAACTTGAGAGTGTACGATGAGCTGTTGCATCCTCAGCCGTGAAAAAGCTCAGGTTTTGCTCCTGCGTGGGCTGGAAACTTCTCCGATATAAATCCAGCCGTTGCTGCAGGGAATGCGCCACAGTCAGAAGTTTGCAGCAGAGAAGCCAGTCGCGGAGGCAGGAAGTGGCGGTTTGCATCGTTGCAGTGGCAAGGACAGCAACAGCTCCGAGCAGCACAAGCCAAGGTCATTGTGCTTATTCCATATCAATTAGCAACTAATCACAGAGACAGAATCATATGGACAAAAGCTTCTGTCACTCTAAATGTCATAACACAGTAACTGTACATTTCACAAATAATATATATATATATTTTTTTTTTCTAGAAATTCAACTACAAAGCCATTACTGTGTGTGTTTGGAATGCTGGAGATGCTGTGACCAGCCTGAGTTGGTTTCTTAAACGTTTTTCCAGAAATCTTCTGCAAACCCACTTGAACTTTAAAATATTCATATCTATTTATAAATGATTCAAAACATATACTTTCCAGCTTGCTACGTTCAGTGACCNAAAATATTCATATCTATTTATAAATGATTCAAAACATATACTTTCCAGCTTGCTACGTTCAGTGACCCCTGGCAACTTGCATCCTACGTTCTGGCTCATGACAGGACCTTCCACAGCTTCGCCGTCACATCTTTTCCACACGCCCACAGCAGCAGTAACACACACTTCCTGTCTCACTGCGGCTTGTAGCATTTTCAGCCCAGGAAGCCAAATACGCAGCTGGGCTAGAAAAGGCTGCAGCTCAAAATCCATTCCAACATGTTAGCCTTCCTCAGAGTAATCTCTCAAGGATTTGGTTTGTTGTTCAGGAAAGAACGCGGAAATTCCCTGTTAGCTAACACATGCTAATACATGCTAACCGTCTATCAGCAATCAACAATCAACAGCTCATCTCAATGTTCGTGTGCAGGAGATCAAGCAGCTGATTGTTGTACTTTCTTACTTGGCTTAATTTGAATTCTAACGCCATCGATGGGTCATTTTGTAAAAGTGTTGTAACAGTCAGTGTCCAAATACCATAGCATTCCTAAATCCTAAACCTAATACAACCAGTTCTTCTTATTTAGATGAAATGCATCCGGTATGACCCCTGACCTTTCTGCTGATGAAACAAGGTGCAAACCAGGAGCTCTCATCACTGCAAGCACTCTAATCGGATGAATTTCAGCAGAGTTTAGGAGCCCATGTATAAATTGAGAATAAAGGCTGAAGGCAGAATGTTCAGCAGCAGGTCTCTGTGTTGAGTACGCCGCAGAAGCTCTGCAGAGGTTTTATTTTCGGTGTGGAGGAACGCAGGAGTCATGAGGCTTCAACAGGTGGAAGTTCAGGTTGTGTGCAGAGGGCAGACGCAGCGCAAAAGCAAACAAATCTTTGTGGCCTCGTGTCTTTAAGGACATCAACCCCTGCAGCCCACCAGCACTTTGATGCTGATGTTTCATGTTGGTTTTGGCAGCTAATGCCCTGCATCACCGTTAGTTTGGCTCTTCTGATTTGTATTTTTTCCGCGATAACTTGCGGTCAAAGATCTACTGATCTTTGACCGCTGCTGCCTTGACATTGGTCCATTTGCTTGATTAAACATTTGCTTTAACATTGGTGCTTTCATACTAGAAGGCAGATGTACAATCAGAAAAAGGAAGAGTTCCTTCTGGTCTACAGCAGCCAGGAGTTCTTAGCTAACAGATTAGCTCACTAGCTAACAAGTTATTTCCCTTACAAAAATGTTAGTTTACCCTGACCACCTCAGTAATCACTTTGTAGTGTGCACTGATCGCTGCCTTACAGGCTGCACTGAGGGACAAGAGTCCCCAAGTATTGCATGATGCTTATGGTAACTTCACCAAGAACCTTGGTACGGAGATGGATAAGCAAGGTTCATTATTTAGTCGCTGCTTATTCCATCTTTCTTTTCATATGACAGTGTGTGTGAAAAGATTTGTCACAATAAGCCTGAAAAAAGAACTTTTTGTAGCTTCACAGCACATTTAAAAAAAAGAGTTTCACAGCAATCTGTTTAGCGGTGAATATTGTTTATCGTGCTATTGAGTTGCAGTTAATGTAAATGTGTAATTATTAGCGACATTATCAAAAAATATCATTTGGTCGCACTGGTAACGACTATGTACTCGTAGAAAAGCAGCAGGCAAAGGAGCCAAAAAAATTAGAAAATTATTTTCATGTGATTTTACTAGTTTATTAATTATTTAACTGATTTATCAACAGTTGCCTGTCTCATTTTGCTGCTGCTCAGACCTGCATGTGTTCTTTGTGTAACGTCACATGTAAACGCAGAGAACATGTGTACACGTGCTGCACTAACCTGATACTTCTAAACTCTAGTTTACATGCAACTGATCAGTCATCATCAGAGTTTTCCTGTTGCCATAATTTCAACCATGACTGGTATATTTTGCCTTTACTGTAAGTAAACGGACATTCAGTCAGACTTCAGTCTTCAGGACTTCAATCAGACATTCTTCTCCACAGTCATTCAGATTAGTTTCCTGTAAAGCAGATTAAAGGACTATACTGGCGATCATGCATGTTTGAGCCTAAAATATCCAGTTTTCATACATGTAACGTTACAATCATTTCCCAAAGGATAAAACCGTATTTCAGCTTTCCTGATATTTTGCTAAATCTCTTAATCTTTCTAAATCAAATATTCAAGTGATACACCCACCTTAAAAATCCATGTTTCTCCTGCTAATAGTTACACAGCCTTATGAAGTCACGGTCCTTTAAATTTTTCCATAAACGCAGGTCTTCTTTTGGGACTATATTCCCCGGTGGAGGCATACATTCACTCCACGCTTTTTATTGAGCTTCTAAAAAAACCTGAATACACGTCTTGTTGTTGATGATGGATTACCTATCCCAAGAACGTTTCAAGTATCAACAAGCTGATTTTAATAGCAGAATGAACTGAAACCAATGGAGATCTGGAAGGTAGGAAAAACATTTTTAATTCACCGTTCCAGTAGTATGCTTTGGGAAATGATTGTCAGTAATGTTACGTGTATGAAAAGTGAATATATTAGGCTCAAACATGCAAAATGGGTGGTATGGTCCTTTAAAGCACCTGTGTTATGTTGTAGCCACAGAGTCCACAGTGGAATCAGATGCTGCGTTTGTGGGTTTCTTCCTCTGCTGACTGTAACTACAGAGTCCAGCTAAACCTCACACCAACGCTAAGTGTCTCTGACCTGCTTTGCATTTTGATTATAATGAATATTTAGAAACTGGGCAAAGCATCAGTTACATCAGGAGTCTGTTACAAACTGCCAAACGCAGGATTTCCACATCAAGTCCGGAAAGCACAATTTACTGCTTACAAACCTTCTAGAACCTTCTGTGAAAAGACGCGACGGGACAAATAGAAAAGCAGAGCACTGGAAACGCAAATATACATATATATATAGTTACCTCAGCCAAGTAGGTTCTGCTTTCACCTGTTGGCTTCTTGTTTATTAGCAGGGTTACTCAAACGTTCTGCCACCATTCTGACGGAACGGTGGCGTTGCCCAGAGAGAACCCATTCCAGTTTGGCGCCAATCTGGATTCAGCGGCAGATTTACGATTATCAGCATCAGGAGATTTTTTATGATGCTTCTGTCAGCTTCTTCACAGGTAATGCACACATGTTGATGAAAAAAATAAGCATATTTATCCAACAAAAGACTATCAATAGGTGCATTTTGGTCAGCATGCATTTTTAAAAACTACTGACCCTGACTGGAAATAGCCAGAATTCTTCTTTAAGGTCCTCTTTATGCGAGGGTTACTGAATTTCCCCTTTTATCAGTACATTTTTATAAAGTTATTACTGTTGCTGCCCTTGTCACTCCACGCCATGCTGCCTTCAGGCTCCCGTCAGCCTGACCAGTAAATGGGAACTTTAAATGTGAGCATCAACAGCTGCTCATTAAACATACAAGCACATGATTTGACGAGGATTACTTTCCAGTATACTCACCCTGTAAGTAAAAAAGCTCCGTCTGTTAACTCTTGTACAGTACAAACCGTGAAAGGGTTCGAGATGAAAGTCTGATTTCTGCTGACCCACATATTAACTTACAGGAAACTTAAGGTGGTAGATCGTCATTACCACAACATTCACTTCATTAGCTCTGCTCTTCTGCTTATGTTCTCCTCTGTTAGCAGGATACCGCTATTTAAAAACAAAATAAGAGATTTCAACTCAATTTGGAGGAAGTTTAGCCCATTGGTCAAAAACAAGTCATTCCTTTCATCATTATTTAATTCACTCTTGATGGGGATCTAAGTCAAATAGCACCAACGTGTGGTCATTTTGTTGGCACATTATATTACAGCTCCTACTGAAACTCCTAATGTGGCCATGATGCATGTTAGCGTAGCATGTTAGCGTAGCGTGTAGAAGCTCTTTCTCCTTGTTCAGGACGAATCAGTTTTGGCCCATTTCTGCCAAACACATTTTCTGCCATTAAGAATGTTTTTACAAGAATGTTCCTCCAACCTTCATCCAACCCTCACCAAATTTGTTGCTTAAAGTATCTGGATGAGCTCAAACAATGTATTCATTTGATTTCATATATTCCACAAACATCATTTCTATTATTAAAATAACACATTTAGGGGGATTGTGCGGAGGTTTGTGATGCTTTGAGTGAGGTCACAGCCTCGGTAACGCCAAAGTGAACTGGAGCGTGAGCTTTCATGAACCTCCTCCCCTCTTGGTTCATCACTGGGAATGAGTCTTGTAGAAAGCAAATCCTTCCACAGGAATAAGTATTTTGTCATTAATGGGTTAACTCCGGCAGGTAAAATCTGATCTTCTCTGCAGTAAGCGGCTGTCTCCGACACACAGAACCTCACAGTGAAATCAAACCTCTCCTCTGATTGGCTGCTGCGCTGGATCCTGCCCTCTCCTCAGCAGTGGATCTCATAAGCGATTTGAGAATCTATAAAAAGGCCTGTGTGGTTAAGAAACATCCCTTCAGCCTCCGACGTGATCACAGGCTCCGCCTCCCCGCCCTCCCCAGCCATTCTCAGCATGGTCCGTATGTCGCCGTCCTGCTGCTGCTGTTTGTTGGGAGCCAGGGCTGGACTCGTGGTCTGGCCTGGCCCAGAGGAGAGGGTGTGGCTGGAGGACAGGGTCTCTGATGAAGGTGGACATCCCAGGTTAGTGATGGAGACAGCCGGAGGCGGTGCAGGAGGCAACACGGGCTTGGCTCTGTTGAGAACGTACATCTCGTGTCCTCGCTCGTCACGGTATTCCTCCAGCTGAGCGAAAGTGGTCGGGCCGTCAGAATAGTCATTCACGTAGAGGATGCTCTCCTCCTGCAAGACCAAATTCACATTTATTAGTTTCATTTTTCATTTTGCAATAGGAAGGAAGTGGAATGTCTATTAAATCTACAAGGTTTCATGCTTGATTTATGGAATCCTCATAAAAGCACTTTATTATCAGATTTTTTTTTCTTTATCTAAGTAAAGGATGTACGGAGCCTCTAAGGGGACATGGGAGGAAACAAAATCTGTGGAAGGAAAAAAAAATAGCGAATCCTTTTGTTATCTCACAATACTTTTGCAAGATAACGCAAAACTTGACCCGTCATTGAGTGGAAGTGCAACAGTACATCTGGGTCACTCTTATGTCTGCTGTTGCTAGGCAACAATGGAGTGAGTTGTCGAGTTTTACTCTACTTTATGTTTTATTTTGCTAAAATATGAAGACATTCAGTCGGTGCTTGGGTCCAGATCACTTGGGTTATCTCGCAAAACTTGTGAGATAACACTTTTGCAACATCTTTTATGCGTTAAGTTTATGTGTTTTCTTGCAAAAGGACTTGTTAATTTTTTTCCTTGCACTGATAGTTTTTACTCCTCCTGTGTCCCTTTAGGGGCTCCATAAGGACAAACTGTTTCTGGGTGGCATTATCAAATGCCAAAATGGCCAAAAAACATGACACCAAGGCTTCTGTGAGCCTTTGCTATCTAGCAGGAGTTGTTGCTAACCTGAAAGCTGAAAACTCACTCTTGCTCAGCAGCACCAAACCGACACACACCTTCTCAGCTCCATCAGCCTCCTTCTCTCGCTGGTAATGTCGACTGTAAATCATGGCGACCAGCAGCAGAGCGGTGAGAGCCAGCAGTGAGATGCCTGCAGCGATGGCGGTCTGGGTGGCGGCTCCCAGCGCACTGAAGGCCATGCTGCCCAGAGCGTACAGCGGCTCACGGCTAACGTCCGAGCCCACAGCGGGACCGTGGTTCCTCAGTCGTGGCCAAGCGGGGGAGTACGGTGAGTATGCCTGGGACCACGAGGTCCAGATGGATGAGGAAGCGGAGGAGGAGGAGGAAGTGGACGAGTTGATGGCCAGCTGGAAGGTTACCCTGGCAACCCCACCTGCATTCCAGGCTTCACATTCATAGAAACCAGCGTGAGCCATAGTCACATTGCTGAGAAACAGCATGCCGCTGCCGGTGTCGGGGTCAAAGCGCTCGCCTTCAGGCTTCTGACTGACTCTGCTTTCCTCCGACGGTTCTTCTGCTCCCCCAGCTGCTCCTCCTCCTCCTCCTCCTCCTCCTCCTCCACCCACTTCCTGCACAAGGCCTCTGGGAGACAGCATCACTTTTCCCTGCATCGCCTTCCTCCAGGTCACCTGCAAAAGTAATGCATCAATCTCAATAAAAAAATAAAAATAAAAAAATCAGGCACATTTATCCCATTATAGATTATCAATAAATGTGATTTAAACTATGTTAGTTATGACAAATAAAGTTTTATAGTTGTTTCTTGTCTTGTGGTTGTTACCTCCATAACAGCAGTATACATTTTAGTGAGTTCAGGTTGTTATCATTCACAAATTTTTTTATATCACCCAATATATTTTGCAAGATTATTATTTGTTAATTAAAATGAAAAATTAAACAAAAAGGAATTCCAAACCATATAAATCCTCTAAATCCGTAGATGTGCTCTTGGTTCTGAGTGGTACCAACTTCTGTATTTAAGCGGCTGCTACTACAGTCAACTTGACCTTTAACCCTCAGAGCCTCTGTGTGTTTTCTGATGTAAAGATCAACCTAAGCAGATTTATTCTGTACAAAGCAAAGAGGAAAAAACACGTCTATGTACGTCAGTAACATGTAGCAAACATGTAGCTCAGATGGATATTAAATTTAAAAGCTTTTAACAAATATGGACTTAAACTATTCTAAATATGCACCAAAATGCATCAGTGGCCTCGCCTGCCTCAGAGTGACCGTGACATGTGGAAGTGTTTGCTACATGGCAGCCATGGTAACCTGACACGCTGACAGCAGATCTGAGCTGTGTTTGATCATAACAGCTCATAACTACATAACTACTACAGATCATAACTTTCACTGACATCATAATCATTGTTGGCTATTTCTTTACATCCATTTAAATCACAAAGGGATTAAGAAAAACAGAGGCAAGAACATGCTGCCTGACAGAAACGGCTGAATCGAGGCCGGTTCACAAATCATCCAGTCAAAAAGATTCGGTTCTTCATCCATGAATCGGTNCATGCTGCCTGACAGAAACGGCTGAATCGAGGCCGGTTCACGAATCATCCAGTCAAAAAGATTCGGTTCTTCATCCATGAATCGGTGATCTGGTTCACGGCCGTAACTGAACCACATACTTCCGGTTCATTCCGGTCTGTGGTATAAATGAATGAGATTAAATATATTTATATGCTTTTTCTTTCACAGATTACGCTTATTATCTTGAAATTATCATTGCTGCTTTGTTTTTTTTTCTTGAGGTCCTTATGTGTTTGCTGCTTTTTGTAGCTGCTGTAATCGGCTGCTGAAGTGGCGTTTGATGTAGTGTACGTGAGCGTCCACTAGGGGGGGGGCATCCTCACAGATAGCACATTTACAGTCAGTGTTTTTGGACGTTCTTTATCAAAGTTAAAACACCAAACACCACATGCAGACACATTCTTACACAAACTCGCTTCACAACAACATAATAATTACATCATAATATATTGTCTGAATGTCTGCTGCAATATTCTCTGAGTCGACAGGGGGCAGTATACAGAAAGTACTATGCAAAGTAGGAAGTAGTCACACAACAACTCCACATATTTTTCCAAACTTCACAGTAAAAATGTGGATTTTTGCCCAGTGCGTAGTTGCTCTTTGACGTTTAGTTCCACATGTTGGTGCTTACAAAGCCTCACAGGCCAGTCAGAAAGATGTGTGTGTGTGACGCACCAACTCAAAATTTGAGATCTGCAACAAGTAAAAGAACTATAACATACTCACACTCACACACACCCGACACGACAGATGAATCTTGCAAATGAATCCAACTTTCCATCTCTAGAATGGGTACCTGAGGACGTGGGTATCCAGAGGCGTGGCAGGAAACCCGCAAGCTCTCTCCCAGCCGCACAGCTAGCCTCCGAGGCTCCAGTTGCACTAGCGGCGGGATACACACCAGGCTGTTGAGGGGTACCTCCACCAAACTGAGATGGGAGAGGCGCGGTGGCTCGGTGCAGACCAGACGGCGTTCGGCTGAGCTGAGCAGCCTTTGGCCCTCCTCATCAATCCAATTCCTCAGCCAGTGCAGAGCACAGTCACAGCGCCACGGATTGTCTGACAGAACACACACACAACACACACTCTGCTGAAGGCAACAACACGCTGATGTAGATGTTTGAAAAGCAGGATATGGTTGGCTTAAAGGACCACATCGGTCATTTTGCATGTTTGAGCCTATTATATTCAATTTTCATACATTACGTTACTGACAATCATTTCCCAAAGGATAAAACCATATTTCAGCTTTCCTGATATTTTACAAAATCTCTTAACCTTTCAAAATCAAATATTCAAGTGATACACCCACCTTAAAAATCCATGTTTCTCCTGCTAATAGTTACACAGCCTTATGAAGTCACGGTCCTTTAAATTTTTCCATAAACGCAGGTCTTCTTTTGGGACTATATTCCCCGGTGGAGGCATACATTCACTCCACGCTTTTTATTGAGCTTAAACACTAAAATTACATAACTTCTAAAAAAACCTGAATACACGTCTTGTTGGTGATGATGGATTACCTATCCCAAGAACGTTTACAGTATCAACAAGTTGATTTTAATAGCAGAATGAACTGAAACCAATGGAGGTCTGGAAGGTAGGAAAAACAGTTTTAATTCACCGTTCCAGTAATATGCTTTGGGAAATTATTTCAGTAACTTTATGTGTATTAGGCTCAAACATGCAAAATGGGTGGTATGGTCCTTTAAGGAAAACAAAGAAAGGAACAAAATGATTAAAATGAGAAATAAAGATGGAACTTGATGGATAAGAGGTTTGGTAGCAGACATGGAAAGTGAGAGAAACGCAGTCACATGACAAGAACGTGGAGCAAACAGACTGGACTACAGAGGGTGGAGGAAGGCGGGTGAGTGTAGATCACCAGGCTGAGGTGATCATCGTGGCTGAATATCGGTTTGCTTTAAGAATATCACGTCGGCATTAAGGGATGCTCCTGCAGTCCGTCTTACCTGTGATCCGCAGCACCTGCAGGCTGACCAGCGGTCGTAGCGAGGCTGGGCCGATGGTGTGAAGATTGTTCCTGCTCAGGTCCAGCAGAGCCAGAGAAGTCAGGCCAACAAGTGCCTGGTCTGCCAGCATTTCTATGCTGTTGTGCTGCAAATGAAGTTCCTGGAGACGCTGCAGGAACATAGACGCAACTGTACGGTCATCCTAAGATCACATCCGTTACCACGACACACCCGTCTGAACTCACCTGAATGCTGAGAACGTATCCGCTTACACATTACAAATAGAATTTCCAAAACGTTTCGTGCCTTACCTGTAAGCCACGGAAGGTGTAGTCCATCAGGCGTGTGATGTCATTTCCTGCCAGGTAAAGAATGCGGAGATGTTCCAGCCCCTGAAACATGTCAGCAGTCACCAGGTGGATCCGGTTCCCATTCAGCGCAAGTTCCAGCAACTGAGCCTGGTTCTGGAAGGAGCAGGGTTCCACCGCTGAGATGGTGTTATTCTGCAGAAGGTAAGCACATCAAGAAAGTTAAAAAAAAAAGAAAAAAAAAAAAGCATGAACATCCATTTTAATATTTTTCAGTGAAAGATATGAAGTATACAAGTTCACTCACCTCCAAGTGGATGAAACAGATGACCACCTATTTTTATAACTATCTGCCATTAAGTTACTGTTTAATATTAATCTTTGACTAAAAACATTGCTGGATTAATTTGCCGGTCAAACACATTATAAAAGTGTAAAAATGAACGCGCACGTTATTTTAAAGTGGAAGCTACTTGGTGTTTTTCATTTGGACATACGTGTGTCTCACCTGCAGGTACAGGTAGTGCAGCTGCCTCAGCAGAGCCAGATCTTGCCGACGGATCTGACCAATCACATTGTCTTGGAGGAAGATGGTCTGGATGAGGAGAAGACAAGCACAGGAAAAGAAGAAGAAAAGAAAGGAAACAGAGAAGATGAGCAAACGGGGAACGTCAATGCGTGCGTGAGCGAGCGAGTGAGAGAGCGATGGAGATGTGTGTGGCAGTGTGTGGAGCGGGTTTTAGTTGTAGCAACGGTGAATCACAGCGTGAGGCTGAGTTCAAACGACTCCACAAAACAGCTGAGCGTAGGAGGAGGGCTTAACCCCACAGTTGGTAATAACTTTGGCTCTGCAGCAAGAAAAAGATGTAATTGACTCAGTATAACATCAGCCAGCCCGTCTCTTGAACCCACCTGTGTGGACGGGGGGATGTGTTTGGGGACGTCCCGCAGGCCGGTGGAGCCACACTCCACCGTGAGGCTATAGCAGCGACAGCTGGGCGGGCAGGCAGGAGACGCGTGGCTGGGAGCGTGGAGCAGCAGCAGGAGCAGCGACAGAGCCATCACATCACACCAACACATCTGTTAGCCAGGACACAACAGTCAGCTCAGTGCAGCCTTTCAGCAGCAGGAACATCTAAACATCTAAAAAGCTACCAGTAACATCTCTGCTAACACGTTAAGATGTGTTAACATCTTAAGACTATATAATATGATGATATGATGATGATATTAAGATGTGTGTGATTAAGTAAGATCTCTGTTAACACATTAGCTAACACTGTTAGCCACAACAACCCAAACATGCTTCATTGATGATGTACATTGATCAGATGATGAGTCAACTGACCAACAGATCGATCAACTGTGATGCTACCTTTAATAGCCTCTACTAGCCTATACTACCTTCTACTAGCCTCTACTAGGCTTCTACTGGCCTCTACTAGCCTTACTAGCTTTTACTCACCTCTACTAGCCTCCTCTGCTAGCTTTACTAGCCTCTACTGGCCTCTGCTAGCCTCTACTCATCTCTTTTAGCTTTACTAGCTTCTGCTAGCCTCTAATAGCCTTACTATCCTTTACTGGCCTCTACTAGCCTTACCAGCTTCTACTCATCTCTACTAGCTTTACTAGCTTCTATGAGCTTTACTAGCTTCTACTAGCCTCTATTAGCCTTACTTAGCCTCTACTAGTCTCTACTAGCTTCTACTAGCCTTACTAGCTTCTAATAGCCTTACTATCCTCTACTAGCCTTACCAGCTTCTACTCACCTCTAGAAGCCTCTGCTAGTGTCTACTAGCCTCTAATAGCCTTATTAGCCTCTACTGGCCTCTACTCACCTCTACTAGCCTCTGCTAGCCTCTACTAGTGTTACTAGCTTCTACTGGCCTCTACTAGTCTTACTAGCCTCTACTGGCCTCAACTAGCCTCTACTAGCCTTACTAGATTCTACTGGCCTCTACTACTACTACCCTTACTAGCCTCTACTGGCCTGTACTAGCCTCTGCTAGGCTTACTAGCTTTACTAGCCTCTACTGGCCTCTACTAGCCTCAACTAGCCTTATAACTTCTACGAGTCTTACTAGCCTCTACTAGCATTACTGTTCAGACAAAAGACTGAAGTTACTACATACATGGATCCCAGGATAGTGACTTCACTTTCACTACCAAGCTGAGAATTTAAAATATGTTTTAGACAGTTAAGAGGAACATGCCATCTCTTTTTGTATTCCATGAGTGTTTCTCCATTCGGTCAAGAAGAGCATTAGACTGAGGTGTCATTAAAAGTTGGGAGTATTAAGGCAATTAAACCAGCACTTTTAAAATGATTAATCAAATTATTTGTGGCTTTTCAAGGAAACTAGGATGAAATAAAACTAAAAGTCTTTGCCATCAAAAAGTGGCCAACTGACTGTACGAGATCAAGCAGAAACACAAAGTGAAAGTGTCATATAAATTTCACCATAGACTCAGGAGCAAGGTCATCACACGGTTCATTCAACACGTGCACGAACACCATGTAGCAGTCTGCTAACATGGAGTATTCTGAAGGTCAGTAGAGGAAGTGAATACACAAGTTACTTCTCAAAGATCATCTTTTCTCTTGATTCTAGTCTTTCACCCTTTGTCACGTTTTAACCCTTTCATGGATAAGACATTACTAAAAGCAGCATGTTTGTGAAGCTTTGTGTTCGTAGACAAAAATATTTGAATAGAAAGCAAAATAAAATCTGTATTTTGTCAAGGTAAAGAGAAGGCAGCTTGCTGAGGCCATAGAGCAGGAGAGAGACATTTTAATACCAGGAAAATACAAAATATTTTCCTCAAATCTTGTGAGATTTATTAACGTCAGGTGTAAAGGTGCATTAGATTACATAAGATTACATACTTTTCTCACATTTCTCCCTTAATGTTGAGTTCCGCCTCTTTTTTTCAGGGTTTCATGTGTATTCAAGCAGACTCATTCGTATAAAAAGAATATTTCCTCCAGTTTTGTATTTCCTCTGGTTTTACAGTCAGATGTTTGCAGGTGCACACGTCGCATGAAGAGGGAAGTCTGGCCTCCTGAGATCATGTTGTTTACTGTGAAAACCTGTTTTCCACCACATGGGATTTACGTGTCTGGCTGCAGAATTGCAGCCCAGCAACATGCAGATATACAACAAACAAAATTGCGGGCATTTCTGCATTTTTACATAATGATTATGACTCTGCAAGAATGGTGATGTATGTTGTAATCATTTCAACTGGCTATAAGATCATGAATAGCCATCAGATAAACAGGCTTTTCAACATTTAACACGCAAGAATGGCACAGAAACAGTGTTCAATCTAACATACAGGGAGTACAGACTGTATATTCTGGTGGAGTTTGAGGGGTTTTTGTGGGATGGACACAGATAATCCAGCCAACTCCCCTTACAGTCCAGTAGGCGGCAGTCACTCACCAGTGAAAGCTTCACAATTTCTCAGTTTAATCAGTGGACTAAAGATTAAAGAAAGGGAAATATCCAGTGAAAATGTAAGCATGAATGATGGCTGGACATGGCTGACACAAATAATAACTTGCCTGTTCATTCCAAATAAAAAGACAGAATAAATAAATGTGACAGTGTAGGGTGAATAACGACCAGAGCAACAGTTCCATTTTCACCAAGTTTTACTGGAATCTTTAAAATATCCTCCTAGCCAACATTCAGGACCAAAATGACATGGACTATCTGACTATCTGATATGGCTTTTCAGCATTTTTTTTACACTTTCAGACAGAAAGAAAAGCAGTTTGACAGCCAAAGAGGACTGTGGTTACACATACAAGCCTTTTAAACCACTATAATACAAATTATTAGTAAAATCAACCATAGAAAATACCAAACTTTTCTTTTGCTCATAGACTACTAATACAAGATCACGTGACCTACACACGTGTAGTGTAATGTTGAAGGTGCTGTAATCAATTTATTTTTCCACTTTGCCATCCATCCATCCTCTGCACCTGCTTGTCATGTGCACAGCATGTTTGTCCTGTTCAAGATTGAAGTTTATTCATCCATAAAATGGATGAATAAATAAATTTCTCCTATCTGCTCACCACTTGGAAAAAAGCTACAATAGTAGATAATTTGACTAAGTAATTCACATAAAACCAGCAGCGGACCAGATAAAAGATGCTACACTAAAAAAAATAACACCAAACATCTGTCTGACCCACCAGCCTGCTGCTTTCCTACTTACATCATCTATTCTCTCTTTATCAGTTTTAGTCACATTTCCACTCGGGATACAATAATTCCATATACATAACTAATCATCTTCATCATTTCAGCATTAACACTGAATGATTTAAGTTTCCCCAGCAGCAGAAACGTAGTTTCAGTTTATCAATATGTGATTAACGTGGTCACTCCAACTCACTCTGTCATCAAAAATCACACCGAGAGATTCATCGTGATCAACACCTTCAACATCACAAGCTTTCATCAGCGCCTGAGCTTTCTGCTCTGTGCTTTTTCAGAACTCAAAGACCGTCTCTTTAGAGGGTCTGGAGTCTGTCCCAGTGTCCAGTCCATCACACACACACACACACACACACACAAATACACAATGACTCATTCACACATTTAGAGTTTCAAGTTTTCCTAAACTGCATGTCTTTGTGGGAAGAAGGAACAAATCTCTTGCACAGGAATAAAGGGGGGAATGAATGAAAAAAGAAAGATAAACAGAACTGGAGTTGCTGGGTGAGGGCGTGAGTGTGTGTGTGAGTGTGTGTGTGTGTGTGTGNGGGGGTGTCAATCAAATAGTGTTTGGGCTTGAGAAAGGCTTTATGAGGCCCTGCAGAGTCAGGAGTCAGGCTGCAGGTTGTTAGAATAATCCAGCGGTGCTGCAGAAAGCAGCAGTGTGTTACATCACCTTCACACGCAGCCATTAGTGCATCTGTAAACGCGTGCACGGCCACATCAGCACAATAACGACATTCGGTTATTCGGATGGTTACAAACCTCGCTGAGGCGGGATGGAGGACGACGCCTTCTTATGCCTGATCCTAATATGAGAATTATTCCGCTTTAAAGTCGCTGCTTCACATTAAAGGCCAGCAGAAAGCACAGCGGCGGCGGGATGTTTGCTCGGAGACCCGCGGGCCCGACGCATCACCGGGAAGAAGAAACGGTGGAACCCGGGCGGAGAAAGCGATGAGCGGCGGAGCATCAGCAGCAGCTGCAGCCAGCCCGGATCAGCAAAAACACCGGAGAAAAAACAGCGCATTTCCCCGCTTCACACATCCACCCAGCATCCGATCCGATCACTCCTTCCACCGTGACATCCCGCTCACCCACGCTGCTCAAATCACGACACCCACCACTCACGCTGCTTCCGCCAACAGCTGGAAATAAGAGAGTCTGACAAACGTTTTTATTATAATCCCAGAAATAACGCTTAAACACACGGCTTTACCTCATAACCTGTCTTTTCATCTTAATTTTTAATATTTGAATTACAACAACAAAACAACAACAATAATAATAATAATAATAATAATAATAATAATAATAACAATAATACCATAGTAATAATGGAACTATTATTATTATTATTATTATTATTATTATTATTATTATTATTATTATTATACTTGCAAAGTGAGGGAAGCATTCATGAAGCCACAGTGCTGATTGAGCAGCTATTCAGCAAAAGGTTATGATGAAAATCCTGACTGATTCAGGCTAGGAGAGGCCAGGAAGATATTATAGTGTCACAGATGCTGCTGAGCTGCTTTAAGGGCCCAAATTTTGCGATATGCAAAGAAATTCTGAAAGACTAACACAGGCTTACAAGCAGCTTCATGTGGCTTCATAGCTTCGTGTATGTAGCTGATGTCAGGCCTCAGCTGCAGCTTGAATCAACATGCGTCTTTGAGGCATTGTTTTGTTCCTGATGCAACAACAAAGAATTCTGATACAACTGTCATTTTGGTTTGTTGGGGGTCTGATTCATAGTGAGAGCTGCTGAGCCTCATCAGCAGGCCAGAGCCTCCTCTGTGCTGCTCTGAGCAGAATTCTGTTATGGTTCCCTAAAGGGATGAAGCAAAAGTAAAGATGAGATAAGATGAGATGAGGTAAGGTAAGGTGAGGTGAGGTGAGGTGAGGTGAGGTGAGGTGAGGTAAGGTGAGGTGAGGTGAGGTGAGGTGAGGTGAGGTGAGGTAAGGTAAGGTAAGGTAAGGTAAGGTAAGTTAAGGTAAGGTGAGGTAAGACTTTGTTGATCCTCATGGGGAAAATCACATCACAGCAGTACAAAGTTGACAGCAAAGCAGAATATAAATTACAATAGAATATAAATTTGCTAAACATTTTTTTTTTTTTTTTTTTTTTNTTTTTTTTTTTTTTTTTTTACAAAGAATAGATACTATTTATATTTCAATGACAGACATATGACAGCAAACTCTTATTTACAGCACAAAACAGTTATGAATATTGCACATACTAAGAAAGGACAGTGCAGCAGCTATGACTGATGATGATAGTCTTATTGCAGATGAGCAATAAACAAACAAACAAATAAAATAATAATGTTAAATATAATTATTATTTATGGATATTGATGGGTAGCTGATTCTGCGTGTCCATGAACCTCAGTCTCCCTTGCTGACCAATTTCAGCACTGACCCTGTAAAATGATATGCTGTTCAATGACGATCTCTATGGAGATGTGACTTAATAATAAAAAAAAATTACCTCAAAAAGAAAA
This sequence comes from Lucifuga dentata, assembly GCA_014773175.1. Taxonomy (NCBI): domain Eukaryota; kingdom Metazoa; phylum Chordata; class Actinopteri; order Ophidiiformes; family Bythitidae; genus Lucifuga; species Lucifuga dentata. Next base: position 60,525 of record VXCM01002393.1, read on the forward strand.
AAATTCATGTTGTGATTATGACGAGTTAATTTTCAAAAACACATAAGCTCCATTTTAATTTTTATAAATTGTAGTTGTTTAATTGCTGGTGATATCAAATAAGTCAAATAAAACTATTTTGAAAATAGGCCTTTCAAACTAAAATGTTGGTTTTAATTAATTTTTAGAAAGGAGGATGTGTTTTTGCCAAAGAACTCTCACACCGCTATCACTACTACTACTTCTACTACTACAATTACTGTAATAAGTAACTTAGAAGTCTTACCATTCTAGTAAAACATGCTATAGGGTGAAACTGATTAATCTCTCGAAAATAAAAACTGAAATCAGTTCACTGTGTCAACAAATATAATACCTTTAATGACAAAATTTCTGCTCTCAAGAAACGCTCTCATAAACACTTTGGCTGCTATTACTTCAACTCACCAGCAGATAAGAGAGACCTGAAACCATGAGAGACCTGAAACCATAAGAGAGACATGAAACCATAAGAGACCTGAAACCATAAGAGAGACCTGAAACAATATAGCCCTGAAACCTGAAGAGAGACCTGAAACCATAAGAGAGACCTGAAACCGTAAGAGATCTGAAACCATAAGAGACCTGACACCATAAGAGACCTGAGACCATAAGAGAGACCTGAAACCGTAAGAGATCTGAAACCATAAGAGACCTGACACCATAAGAGACCTGAGACCATAAGAGAGACCTGAAAAAATAAGAGACCTGAAATCATAAGAGACCTGAAACCATAAGAGAGACCTGAAGCCATAAGAGACCTGAAATCATAAGAGACCTGAAACCATATAGGAGAGACCTGAAACCATATAGACCTGAAACCATAAGAGAGACCTGAAACCATATAGACCTGAAACCATAAGAGAGACCTGAAACCATATAGACCTGAAACCATAAGAGAGACCTGAAACCATAAGAGACCTGAAACCATATAGGAGAGACCTGAAACTGGTGCTTAAATCCACGTTCATTGACCGGACTTAAAACAACTAAAAAAAATTAAAAAAAAAAACAAAACGCTCCTCTGATGATTATTAGTGGATTAGGGAAGAAAATAATGGCTGGTTCTGAAGCCACAGAAGACGGCGATGCGACACAATTTCTAGTAATGGCACAGCAAAATTACAAATAAAATGTGCAAGTCGTCTTTTTTGGCCAAACAGAAGTGACAGTTGCAGAAATTTGAACCTTAAACTAATATATTTTATAGGATCAGACTGAACGTTTTCACGGCCAGATGACTGAAGAACAGCAGCTACTACTGAGNATATTTTATAGGATCAGACTGAACGTTTTCACGGCCAGATGACTGAAGAACAGCAGCTACTACTGAGAAATTTCTCTACTTTGGTGTTTATCTTTTTTATTGTTTGACTGCTATTGCCATAATTTCCAAGCAAGCTAGACTATATTAAAGGACCATACCGGTGATAGTGCATGTTTTAGCCTAATTTTCATACGTTACATTACTGACAATCATTTTCCAAAAGATAAAACCATATTTCAGCTTTCCTGATTCTTAATCTTTCAAAATCAAATATTCAAGTGATACACCCACCTTAAAAATCCATGTTTCTCCTGCTAATAGTTACACAGCCTTATGAAGTCACGGTCCTTTAAATTTTTCCATAAACGCAGGTCTTCTTTTGGGACTATATTCCCCGGTGGAGGCATACATTCACTCCACGCTTTTTATTGAGCTTAAACACTAAAATTACATAACTTCTAAAAAAACCTGAATACACGTCTTGTTGGTGATGATGGATTACCTATCCCAAGAACGTTTACAGTATCAACAAGTTGATTTTAATAGCAGAATGAACTGAAACCAATGGAGGTCTGGAAGGTAGGAAAAACATTTTTAATTCACCGTTCCAGTAGTATGCTTTGGGAAATGATTCCAGCTTCTCATCTGACGCTGGAGAGGATGGAAAACAGACACATTTCCCAGAATTCTTAAGTGTTCCTTTAATGGAGTCTAAGCATGGTCTTCACAATTACAATGCCTAAAAGTTGCAGCAGTGTCAAAGTCTCAAATGTAAAATTAAAGAGCCAGAAGTTTAACTAACAGGCTTTGAAGAACAACAAAACTTAATCCAGCTTTTTAAAATAAAGCTAAAAATTCATCTGCAGTGGGCTGGGGATGAGAACAGATGACAGTAGCCAGCAGGTTCATGGTTATCGCATATTTATATTTATACAATATCATTTCACATCTGTCAAAAAATAATATAAAATTACATCAGTACAATATGAAAGAGGCTGTCAGAGCCCTGCTCATCACTTTCATTCTTTTTACATCATTTGGAACTTGAGCAGGCTGGTGTGTGTGTGTGTGTGTGTGTGTGTGTGTGTGTGTGTACATCATCGTTACTGTTGTGTGTCCATCTTTCACACATCTGGCTGAACTTCAGGATGACTTCAAACTCTACCAGCTTCCTCCACAGCAGGAAGATTTATTTAGGCCAGAACCAAAGACAGGAAGTAGTCGAGTAATCGAGTGGTGAAGTGGGAGGAGTTACGTTGGGCAGACAGGGTTCAGGAAGTGGGAGGAGTTATGTTGGGCAGACAGGGTTCAGGAAGTGGGAGGAGTTATGTTGGGCAGACCGGGTTCAGGAAGTGGGAGGAGTTTGGGCAGACAGAGTTCAGGAAGTGGGAGGAGTTTGGGCAGACAGAGTTCAGGAAGTGGGAGGAGTTACATTGGGCAGACAGGGTTCAGGAAGTGGGAGGAGTTATGTTGGGCAGAAAGGGTTCAGGAAGTAGGAGGAGTTATGTTGGGCAGACAGGGTTCAGGAAGTGGGAGGAGTTACGTTGGGCAGACAGGGTTCAGGAAGTGGGAGGAGTTACGTTGGGCAGACAGGGTTCAGGAAGTGGGAGGAGTTTGGGCAGACAGAGTTCAGGAAGTGGGAGGAGTTACGTTGGGCAGACAGGGTTCAGGAAGTGGGAGGAGTTACGTTGGGCAGACAGGGTTCAGGAAGTGGGAGGAGTTACGTTGGGCAGACAGGGTTCAGGAAGTTCCGTTTATTTTCTGAACAGATGCGTTGTTTCATTTTCATCAGGACAAACTGGAAACGCTGTGAGCTTCAGATGCTGCTGAAGCTGGGGCACGCCTCTGTAAACGCATCCAGCCGTCTGACCTGCTGCAGCATTTATAGCCTTTCACCATAACAAACGATTCAGCTCTGCAGTGCTCCTGTGTTATTATTTCTGTTGTCATTAGCTTTAAAATAAGACTTTACGTTGGGGGGAGAGTTACAGAACCATTTCACTTTTCCATGGCTGGATAATCGTAACTCCAGCCGTAACGAGAGTGGCGGTGTGTGTGTTTTGGAGCTGTCAGGCTGAAAGCTACAGGAAGACGATGGGGAAGATCTGACTGTAGTGATCAACAAAATGCACCTCCAGACCCTCAGTGATGTAGTCTGGCAGGTCAGAGAAGTCCTTCCTGTTCTCAGCGGGCAGGATGATGCAGGTCACGCCAGCACGCCGGGCCTGGAGAGGACGCGCACACACGATAAATAATCCAACTGTATCTTCAACAACACTGATTTGCGAAACCCAAGTGAGTGAGAGCATGTGTGTGTGCGTGGGTGCGTGTTAGCGTAATACTCACTGCGATAGTTTTCTCTTTGATTCCTCCCACAGGCAGGATTTTTCCAGTCAGCGACATCTCGCCAGTCATTGCTACGTTCTGACGCACCGGTCGGTTGGTTGCCAGGGACAACAGCGCCGTGACGATAGTGCAGCCAGCGCTCGGTCCGTCCTTGGGAGTTGCTCCCTAGAAGTTGTGATAAGGTAAAGCAAAGACAAGGAACTCTGCTCAGAGTCAGATCGTTATTATGTCAAACAGGTGCTGCTGCAGCGCCACCTTCAGGCCAAAATCACACCTGCTCAGATCTCTAAGATGATATGGATGCACGTCTTCTACATTTGGACTGTGTTCAACTCACAAATATTTTTACAGAAAATGTATGGAATATGAAGAGCCATAGGTACGCTTGTTTGGACTTCTATGAAATATTTTTTGGTTCATCCACTTTACTTACCAAAAACTGACTTTACTTACAAAAATGTCAAACTGGCAGAAAATACATTTGGCCTATATTATTATTATTATTACTATTATTATTATTATATGGCATGTCCAAGAATTTCGTAGTTGTAACATGACCCAAAATGCAAAGTGTTCCATAAATGACCACATGGTGGCGCTGCCGCATCTGCAGCAGCAGCAAAAAAGTGGCTCATCTTTCGTTGAAATGTGGCACAATTCAAAGTTCCTTAAGAAATCATGCATTAAAGGACCATTTTGCATGTTTGAGCCTAATATATTCCATTTTCATTCATGTCACATTACTGACAATCATTTCCCAAAGCATACTACTGGAACGGTGAATTAAAAATGTTTTTCCTACCTTCCAGACCTCCATTGGTTTCAGTTCATTCTGCTATTAAAATCAACTTGTTGATACTGTAAACGTTCTTGGGATAGGTAATCCATCATCACCAACAAGACGTGTATTCAGGTTTTTTTAGAAGTTATGTAATTTTAGCGTTTAAGCTCAATAAAAAGCGTGGAGTGAATGTATGCCTCCACCAGGGAATATAGTCCCAAAAGAAGACCTGCGTTTATGGAAAAATTTAAAGGACCGTGACTTCATAAGGCTGTGTAACTATTAGCAGGAGAAACATGGATTTTTAAGGTGGGTGTATCCTTGAATATTTGATTTTGAAAGATTAAGAGATTTTGCAAAATATCAGGAAAGCTGAAATACGGTTTTATCCTTTGGGAAATGATTGTCAGTAATGTAACGTGTATGAAAACTGAATATATTAGGCTCAAACATGCAAAATGAGTGGTATGGTCCTTTAAAACAAACTGACATTGAAGTCGCTGTTATCTGAGCAGCAACGTTGCCTGTCAGTGAGACTTTGAGACAAAACGTGTCTGAATGCTGACACCTGGTCAATCATAGAATGAGTACAGCTTTTCAGTACCAGCGACATGAAAGTTGAACTTCATTCCGTTTAGCAGATAATGCACAGTAAGTAGAAAGAAATAGTTCCAAACAGCGTTGGATCACCATGGTTACCTCAGGCACATGCAGGTGCAGGTGGGAGTTGACCAGGAAGTGATTTTCCGGCTCCTGGGTCATAAGGAATGCTCTGGCAAAAGTTGACGCGATCTTCGCACTTTCCTTCATGACATCACCCAGCTGACCTGCAGGGGCGGAGCTACAAATGGTCAGCATGCATTACTGACATAGTTAAAGGACCATACCAGTGATTTTGCACGTTTGATCCCAGTACAAACCTGCATGTACGTTGCGTTACTGCCCAACCATTTTCCAAAACATATGACTGCAGCGGTATTTTCCTGTCTTCCACACACTAACACTGGTTTCATTCCAGTACGACATAAAATCTACTCGAAGAGACTTGAAACATGCTTGAGATATGTAATCCATCCATAATCCAGCAAACATTTTTTAAAGTTACTCAATTTAACCGATTAAACATGGAGAAACTGTACGTCTCTGCCAAGGAATATGTCCCAGCAGAAGAGCGCTTTTACAGTATGGAGTTAGATTTGAACATTTCAAGCGAGCAGTTTCACATTTTGAGTCAAGAAAATACAAGTTTGCATTCTCATAATTTAATTTGAGCAAACAAAAAGCTATTTTGTGTTGAAAAACATGTCAAAGTGTGTCTCTGATAACTAAACACACTCAGAGTGCTGCTGCTGCTCAGCATCTCTGTTCTCTGCTGCTCAGGTCTGACANATAACTAAACACACTCAGAGTGCTGCTGCTGCTCAGCATCTCTGTTCTCTGCTGCTCAGGTCTGACAGGACAGGTCTGTCGCTGCTCAACAATTATCAGCCAATCCGAGACATGAAGCTGCTAATTTCTGATTGGCCAGTCTCCTCCAAGCACAACATTTCCTGATGTGGCTGCCAATCACCTTAAACTTCAGGAAAGCGCGGCTTTATCGAATGTTCATCGAATTTATCATACCTGCCGGACAAAACGAGACGTCAAATCCTGAGAATAGTGAAACACCGCGGCCTCAATTATTAATTTTTATTATTACATCAAGTTTCTTTTTGAAATGTTGTGGATTTAAACATGCTTCCTGTTAAAAATGGCTACTCATGAAAGTGGTGGTGCGGCACTCCAGTGTGACTCCTGTCATCTAGCAAAATTAGTGCTAGTTTTAATCATTCGTAAGTTAGCTAACGTTAGCTCACTTGCTAACGTTACGATAGCGAACTTGCTATTATGTGAGTCAGTTGGGACTCTGTACTCAACAATTTCAAAATCGCCTACTGTCAGGAAACGTAGTGATTGGAGGAGACTGGCCAATCAGAAATGAGCCTCTTGGGGTCTCTCTGATTGGCTGATAACTGTGCACAGTATAACGCTGTGCCAAGCTGAGCAGCGTAAAGTCAGACCTGAGCAGCAGAGAACAGAGATGCTGAGCAGCAGCAGCACTCTGAGTGTGTTTAGTTATNAGTCAGACCTGAGCAGCAGAGAACAGAGATGCTGAGCAGCAGCAGCACTCTGAGTGTGTTTAGTTATAAGAGACATGCTTTTAGCTGTTTTTCAGAACAAAATAGATTTTTGTTTGCTCAAATTATATCAGATGCGTGCAGAATTTTATTTTCTTTGCTCAAAATAGGAAACTGCTCGCTCAAAATGTGGCACAAATCTAACTCCATTGTTAGAGAGAACTAAAAACGACCATGCCTTCTCCAAAAGTGTGTACGTGTTAACGGATGAAACGACGACTGTTCTGTACCACCTGAACATTTGATTTTTGAACGATTTGAGGGGATTTAGCGAAATAACGGGAAAACTAAAACATGGTTTTATGTTTTGGAAAATGGTTGGCAGTAAGGTAATGTATGCAGTAAGTATTTATTGTGTTCAAACAGCAAAATCACTGGTGTGGTCCTTTAACGTCGATCAATGCAAAGCCTGCTATGTCATCTTCAGTGCAGCTATTATCAGCTTTACTCTAAAGACTGATCAAATGTGTCATGTAATATCAGTGTTTGACTTAAAGGTTGACCTGCAGAGTTCCATCCTTACTAACCTGTGACCTCCAGTGACCCCTCCCCTTTAGACTCCGCCCCTCCAAGAGGACGACGCAATGATGTCTCAATGAACAGCGTTGAACCACCTGGAAGAAGGAAAAGATGTGGTACTTTGGTACATTTTCTGCACACTTGGGTGTGTGTGTGTGTGTGTGTGTGCGTGCTTGTGTGTGGTTTGCGTCTCACCCAAAGCAGTCCATGCCAGCCCCATAACCACTCCCGGAGGTGTGACGTCATACATTCGATCAACTGTAAACAGCGGTTTACCGACGTAGTCCTGCAGGTTGCTGGGCGTCACGGTTACCGACGTTTGTTCACTGCTGACAATGTCAAACGCCACCTTACGGAAAACCTGGACAGACACGTTACGTTAGAAAGGACTCGAGTCACACTCAGCCAGTGGTGCCACATTCTACATGTAAAGCAGTGATGACAGACTGCTGAATTTGCAAACACTTAAGACAAGTAAATAATTAATGCATCAAAGTCTCATATTGCTGTTAAAAAAAAAAAAAGGATTCTGATGATGGAGTGAAATATTTAATGCAAAAAAGCACTGTTTGTAATCACTATTATGTAGACCTGGTTGACCATAAATTAAATGCAACCAAATCAGATCTTCATCCCAGTCACATTATGAGCTTAGACAAACTCAATCTGCTTCGAGTAAAGAAAACGAAAAAAATCTACTTGTTCTCGTCAACACTGAAGCACCATTTCATCATTCATAGTAAGATCTGGAGTCAGATGAGATGAGATGGTTAGTGAGAAACCACGTCACACCCCATCAAAACCACATTTCACAGGACCTGCACAGATATGTGAAGCAGAAACGGCTACAAAAGCGTCTCTTAACGGACCATGACGGTCGTTTTGCATGTTTGAGTCTAATATATTCAATTATCATACATGTTACGTTACTGACAATCATTTCCCTAAGGATAAAACCGTATTTCAGCTTTCCTGATATTTTGCAAAATCTCTTAATCTTTCAAAATCAAATATTCAAGTGATACACCCACCTTAAAAATCCATGTTTCTCCTGCTAATAGTTACACAGCCTTATGAAGTCACGGTCCTTTAAATTTTTCCATAAACGCAGGTCTTCTTTTGGGACTATATTCCCCGGTGGAGGCATACATTCACTCCACGCTTTTTATTGAGCTTAAACACTAAAATTACATAACTTCTAAAAAAACCTGAATACACGTCTTGTTGGTGATGATGGATTACCTATCCCAAGAACGTTTACAGTATCAACAAGTTGATTTTAATAGCAGAATGAACTGAAACCAATGGAGGTCTGGAAGGTAGGAAAAACATTTTTAATTCACCGTTCCAGTAGTATGCTTAGGGAAATGATTGTCAGTAACGTTACATGTGTGAAAATTGAATATATTAGGTTCAAACATGCAAAATGGATGGTATGGTCCTTTAAGTTCTCAGCGATCCTCAATCTGCAAAAAAAAAAAAAAAAAAAAAAAACTACCTACAAATGGAGGATTCAGTGCTGTACTAACACCCACCCTGCAAATCAAACCAAAAGCAAGCACAAAACCCCCTAAAAGTCCTGCAGAAATCTGCAGAACCTGATAAAGTTTCTCTTCATGTGTGCAGCACTAAACATGGTGTTTGTGGAAGGATGCCACACAGGAAACTGCTGCAAAACAACAAAAAGATGGAGTTCTTGTCAGAAACGAACGTGTGAAATAAAGCAGAAATCAGGCATGCTGACACCAAAGCCTCCTGCTGCTGCTGTGCTGCAGGAAGCGGCGTGCCTCAGGCCTGGACGCCGAGGGAGAACGATTTTTTTAATGCGCATCAGAAACGCTTTCCGGGAGAAAGGCAGAGCAGAGATGCATCCTCTGGACAGTTCAGGGAGGAAGAGTCTAACTCCTCTCCCTCCTCACTGCTGTTCACGTCTGATGCAGGATTACTGCTGCAAAAAGAGCTTCCAGCAGATATCAGATATTATATTTAAAAACTTCACATACTTTTACCAGCCTGGATTGTGAATGATTAAAGTCAGGCAGAATGTGTTTGACTATTATTATGACTTTGGAGAAGATCACACCACATTTGATGAATAATTAATATAGAAATTCTGAGACTGTCCTTTTTCTACTAAAAGCTGACAAATAGAAAATTGGGATTTTACTGAGATTATTCTAAAATAAAGAACAACATAACAAGTGACGTGTAAATATTTTAACGTAATTTCTAATCGGTCAAACGTCGAAGAAGTTTTTATTCAGCGGACTGGAGGACGACTTTTAATAAGAGATGTAAATCCTGAATATATGCTACAGTAAAGAAAAATGACTGAAACAAATCAAGATTATTTAAAAAAATTAATAAAAGTCAGTTCTATTAAAAAGCGTTACAGCACGTTTTTGGCTGGGCTTGTTTGGCCTTGGTGGTATCACATCAGTGTAAATGACCTTCATCGCGCCTGCAGCAGGTCGTCTTGCTCAGCACCATCGTTACCTTCTCCACCTGTTTCTGCAGGTTTCTGACTCCAGACTCTCTGCAGTACTGCCTGATGAGCAGACCCAGCGCTTCAGGCGAGATGGAGGCCTTCTCCTCAGTCAGACCACACAGAGCACGCAGCTGAGGGACCAGGTACCGCTGAGGACAAGCGGACATGACGAGTAAATGCCACACCTCATTTAAAAGCTACACACAATNAGGTACCGCTGAGGACAAGCGGACATGACGAGTAAATGCCACACCTCATTTAAAAGCTACACACAACGACAAAAGTTAAGAAATAAATTTAAATTCAATGGCATTTAAACAATACTTTAAAGGACCATACCACCCATTTTGCATGTTTGAGCCTAAAATATTCAGTTTTCATACATGTAACGTTACTGACAATCATTTCCCAAAGGATAAGACCGTATTTCAGCTTTCCTGATATTTTGCTAAATCTCTTAATCTTTCAAAATCAAATATTCAAGTAATCCATGTTTCTCCTGCTAATAGTTACACAGCCTTATGAAGTCACGGTCCTTTAAATTTTTCCATAAACGCAGGTCTTCTTTTGGGACTATATTCCCCGGTGGAGGCATACATTCACTCCACGCTTTTTATTGAGCTTAAACACTAAAATTACATAACTTCTAAAAAAACCTGAATACACGTCTTGTTGGTGATGATGGATTACCTATCCCAAGAACGTTTACAGTATCAACAAGTTGATTTTAATAGCAGAATGAACTGAAACCAATGGAGGTCTGGAAGGTAGGAAAAACATTTTTAATTCACCGTTCCAGTAGTATGCTTTGGGAAATGAATGTCAGTAACGTTAAAATTGAATATATTAGGCTCAGACATGCAAAACGGATGTTATGGTCCTTTAATCTCGGTACGCACTAATTGAATAATATGGTCACTTTTTAATTTCATTGAACAGTGCCCCCCCCCCCNCCCCCCCCCAGTCCTTTTTGGTTGGTGCCTGTCGTTTGCTGTTCTGTGGTGTTTGGAATGATTAAAAATACTTAAATAAAAGTTTTTTAATAAAATCGTATTTAAGGCGGAACTCTGTGTTACCTCAGCGATGGCCAGTTTCTCCTGAGCCACATATCCAGACACGTTAATCATCTCCATCCTGTCCCTGAGCGGCTCTGGGATGGTGTCAGTCACGTTGGCCGTGCAGATGAACAGCACCTGATTGGAGCAGACAGAGGCAGGGGGAGGGGCTTACACGCAAAAAAAAGGAAAGGACACAAAACTTCCAAGGGGATCAGACGGAAAGTTCCAGAAGCTGAGCCGGTTAACATGCTTCCCAGGTTTCATTCTCACAACAGCCTGCGTTTCAGCCTCAGGCTTCCTCACGGTGAGAGCGCCCCCTGCTGTTTGACCACACAGCCACACCACTTACAGCCAGATCCTAAATATATGCATCAGTGTGCGGTGACTATATCTGCTCATACGAAACCCGATTCAACACACTCAGCATATTTTCCTTCATAATACAGTTGCACATTCTAAACATTCTAAACATTGTAAAACACGTCTACGCAAAACGTCGCCAAGCAATTTTCGAAAGAAAACGCTCTCTGCATCAGAGCTTGTCTTTATTATTCAGAGTATTCTGCCTGTGTGAAGAGAGGACTGCAATTAGAGAGGATTTCCGCCCTTCTCTCTTCATCTTCAGCAGATTTAAACCTAAGCAGAAAAACTGAGGCGTGAGTCACCACAGAAACACAACGATCTCTGCTGCCCAGCGCGCGCGTTGCTGAATAAGCTGCTGTTTATGCGTGTGCACGGCTCTGAGGAACAGCTTGCGTGAACACAGCATGACAGCAGCTGTCGCATCCCTGTCACAATACGCAGCCTGAAGAAACGGCTGCACAGAGGCAGATCCGTGAAGAAAAGAGCTCTGATCCTCCAGACGTCCTAATGGACAGGCTGCCTCTGGCCTCACGCTCCTGCTGAGGATAAACTCCAGAGTTTGCAGGTTAACCGGCACTGGAGCAGCGCTACAAAACGACAAACGTAACAGCTTAGTGGCACCAAAAGAGGACGTGTCCGCAAATGTGTGCTGAGCTAAACCGGAAACTGATAATGACAACGACGAGGTGCTGTAGCAGCTGAGATTAACTCAGCAGACGCTCGCACTATCAGACACTGGATGTTGCTTTTCTAGAACCTTCAACAGCTTGGTGTAACGGTGCTGAAGAGAGATGATCACATGACGCACAGCTGCTGATGTGCTATCAAACATGCTGCTAACCTGAAATTAGAAAGTTCTCTTTATTTACACTGTCTATATCAAACAGCCCCCCCTTCTTTTTCATTATGTTTTTATGTTCGCGTTTTTATGTGGTTTGTTGTTTGTTGTATATGATGTAAGGGTGTGTTCTGAAAATGTAATAAAAATTTGATCCAAAAAAAAAAAAAAAAAAAAAAAAAAAAAAAAAAAAAAAAAAAAAAAAAAAAAAAAAAAAAAAAANGTGTGCAGTGAGTTTTTTCTTCTTCTAATGAGTTTTGAACGAAACACTGAAAGGTGAGTAGCTGCCGCCTGCAGCATGACCTCTGACCTCTTACTAAGTCACAGAAAGGGTCGAGCTTTGACAGAACGGTCATTAAACCTGAAGATGTTTGTGTGACACCTCGTCATCATCATCCCCGAGATGAGGAAGAACACGATGAAGGTCTCAATGTCTGCACCTTTTCTCAGCATATACGTCTTTCCAGACTCTCTTATCTTAAAGTGCGTGCATGTGTGCGTGCGCTCGTCAAGTACTAACCAGGATGCGTTTCTTAACAGTATCCATCCCATAATGATCCACGCACACTCCTACCTTTGACAAATCCACAGGTACATCTAGGTAGTGATCCAGGAAGTTGGCGTTCTGTTCGGGGTCGAGCAGCTCCAGCAGCGCTGAGGATGGATCACCTTGGTAACCGCGCCCCATCTTGTCCACCTATTGAAGGCGGGTTAGAAACAGACGGTATGTCAGCAACACACTTCACATCACGCCACGCCACGCCACGCCACGCCACGCCACAGGAATCTCCACATGCGCGACAGCATCCACAGAAGCTGCGAGGCGTCTTCGGTCAGCAGCGCGACTCCTCAGAGCGCGTCCAGCTGCTGCAGGACGGACAGACGCACGCAGACATCCTGGAATCAAACACACCCTGTATGAAAATGTCATCTCTCTGCATCCAGGTGTGGCTCTGATGTTCCACATTTAGAAAAGCCGTCTGCTTACCTGCACGCTGCCCTCATTATGAGGCAGGTCGTTCCGCGATTAAAGCCCATTTTTCCTCTTTACCTCAACAAGTTTCATCCGGTTTTTTAAAACCTTTTCGTCTGTATTTCAGGCACGGGCGTGCATTTACGGCTACTCNTCTTTACCTCAACAAGTTTCATCCGGTTTTTTAAAACCTTTTCGTCTGTATTTCAGGCACGGGCGTGCATTTACGGCTACTCATAACTCCTGACTCAAAGTCACTTTATGAATGAGAGCAAGCTGGAAGGCGGGGCGAGCTTTAAAGAACAGGCTGCACTTACTGCATCCACCCAGCTGAGATCCAATCACATGCCAGACAGACAGTGTCCATACTGTTTTCCAGTAGCAGCACGTTGTGAACGCATTTACACTTTCATGAAGGTGTTTATAACCTGGGTAATGTTTACGGACGCAGATTGTGTTTAGTGAGGATGTAAAGACAGCCATACTGTTCCTGAGCAGGATCAACAACAGCGTCTGTTCCTGTTCCATATGAACGACAGTCACACCTTCCCGTTCTGTTGAGGATTAACTTTTACCATTCATCTTCACTTGATCACGCATTTCTGTGTATTTGTAAAAAAAAAAAAAAAAAAAAAAAGTCAAAGCCTCTCTGGTCATTAGCATCTTGATCCTCATCGCCAGCATCGCTCGTTTCCAGTCGTTGCCGCTGCTCCACATGCCAAACACTGTGGAACTCTCTGCCGTGAATGAGACTAAGCTTAAAGGACATGCCACTGTGCATGTTTGAGCCTAATATATTCAGTTTTCATATGTTACGTTACTGACAATCATTTCCCAAAGGA